>BMAU01015925.1:0-69503 GCA_019973935.1 Trichonephila clavipes
TATTATATTTTATCTGTCACTTTTCTATTATTTTAGTATCAATAAATATTAGGTTAGGGAAAGATAAATTCGTTATTTTTTCGGTAGATGGCTTTAGTGATTAATATCTCGTAAAATATCAATCAAACAGTAGCAGATTTAGGCACGTTGGTTACATTTCGTACTAAATACAAACATTTTGCTGTTTTTTGTTTCGGCCATTCAATTATGAGTTGCAGGGTCTTAAACATAAAGGTAAAAAAAAAAGAAGAGAAAGGTAAAACAAAGAGAAAATTCTGTGTATTTTACAGTTTTTCTTTGATAAAGGCGAAAATGCGAGCCAGAAAGCTGAAATGGTGTGTGTGAAGGGTGTTTGTATTCCCGATACTGTAACAACCAATTACATACACAATTTTGATTTTGACGATCACGTACAGGTATGCCGTCGTCGAAAATGTCGATAAAATCACTGAAGTGATCAAAGTTCACCAGCATGTTAGTAGTTGTTGCATCTCCTAGGCACTAAAGATCGATCCTAAAACAGTTTTAAACCATTTCTACAAAGCTGGATTCAAAAAGAAAAGATGTTTGGGTGCCACACCAACTAACACAAAAAAACATGATGGATCGAATTTCCATCTGCGAAGCCTTGACCAAACGGAGTGAAACAGACCCATTCTGTTCAATACTCAAATCACAACTCATTCACAAAATAAACTGAGAGCAAAATAAATGATGTGGCGATGAGTGTTTCTTAATTTAAATAAAACAACTATGCATAAAAAAAGGTTAAATATTATCGCGCACGCTCTCTCCTCTCATCGCCGTCTCATCACTCCAAACACATCTAGAGGAATTCACTCTTTTTCGGTCCTATTAATGCTCACGTCAGCGTATTACAGAACAAATTATCATCTTGCTTGTTCCACAGATAATTCTCATCTGTCAGTACAGCACGGCAGGGAAGAATATTTGCATTAGTGCGCATGACGTTGGCGCGCATTCACCAACAATGAGAATGAGTCACATACGACAACATAGTACAAAAATAATAGTGGTCAAAGCGTGGTGAAGTAGCTCAAACGGTGGCCAAACCACGAAGGTTCTAATGTACATTTGGTGGGACTGAAAGGAATGATTTATTTTTCTTCCACATGCCAAAAACTACATTTAAATATCTACAGTCAACAATTGAAGCGATTGACCAAAAATGGTCAGAGATGACCAACAGGACAGGTGTTGTGTACCATCAGGACACACGCATCTATAGTGACTCGCCAGAAACTTCGGGAGCTTGGTTTGGGAGGTTTTGATATATCACATTGTAAGACTTCCTCAGTAATAAGAAATTTGCATTAATAGAAGATTAAGAAAATCGATTACTAGAGGTTTTCGCCAATAAGCACCAAGACTTATATAAAAGAAGCTTTATAAAACTACTTTCAAAATGGCGACAAATTATAGAAGAAAACGGTGCATATTTTACCAAAATTGGTAATCCGAAACATGTTAAATAAAGTAGTGAAATTCAAGTTAAAAATAATGGATTTTTTGTCCCCAACCTAATATTAAAGTTACGTTATTTTCCTTTTATTTTATATAATTCTTAAAATAAAAGCAGTTTCAATTACTTTATTTTGCGTTGTATGTTTTTATTTATTTTCCTTTGCTTATAACTCCACTATACTTGAGGCAGAAATTTTTGCAGGGATCCCCAAAATCTGTCGATCACGAGGCTCGAATATCTTGCGGTGACAATTTTGTTAGACTGCATTAAGGTTCACACTGACTTACCACCACGAAATCCCGAGTATATTATTAATTCTATAGAGTTTCGGTGCTAATTTGATATCGGAACGCAACGCGCCAAGTTGTTGTTGATATTCGTTCAGGAAGATGGGCGATAAGATTACAATATGGTTACGTTGATATTTTTATGGTGTGGTAATGTGGTTGCCAAGGGAATGACGTATATTATATTAACTTTTTATTGTTTCTTCCTATGGTAATCCTATTAATTTCAGGCAATTTTAATTCGAGTTATGTAAAAATTTAACCATTTTCATCGCAATCACATTCTGCAATCTACTGCTTGAGTCTGTTGTATTTTCGCCCCATTTTTAAATATGGATATTTCTAATGTCATTGGTGAGTACCAGGGTATTTTTTAAAATAAATATGAAGGCTGTGAATTTAATTAATTGTGATTTTAACTGGTTTAACGATGTGAGGGTATGCTCCGTCCTGTATAAATACCGTGGTTTCTAAACAATGCCTCTCTTGCAATGCTAGAATCAATTGTTATCTCAACATCGCTACTCAATGTGGTCTTGTTTTTATACTGTTCGATGGGCTTTAAATCTGCATATGCCGCGGCAGGTATTACCGGGTCGATAATGTTCTATTACAGGCAGTGCTGTTGAGGCAATAATATTTGCTCCTGATGAAAGCGGCGTTAAAACGAGCTGTAAAAGTGCTGGGGGAACAGATGCTGGTAAAGCTATTGGAATTGGAGAGACTATTGGCGTCAGGTCATGTCTCTGCGTTGGTGTCGCTCTCTGTCTGTTCTCGCGATTTCAGACTCTCTTTTTAGGTGAAATACGTCCCGCCAGCGAAAGTGTCACGTGATGTATAGTCACTTCTGTTTGGACGTATTCTTCTATTGGTCCAAGTCCCCTTCGCGCGGTGTACTTTGAAACCGGCGGCTGGCGTGGGAACTGCGCCGGCTAGATCAAGGGAGATCAGAGGTTGACTTCCCTTAGGACATCAGTGCCGAGGTGTCCACAATGGAATAATTTCCCACGAGAAACCACTTGACCGTTGAAACGTAACTCGTTACCGACGGGAAATGGGTCTTTGGTAAATACCACCGCACATATATGCCGTCGATTAACATTAAAACACGGCACAGAGCCATCTATCGGGTGAAAATGGCGATTTTTTTGCAAATTTGACTTGCACATGTTCTGAAACGTGTAGATGTCGCAGGAAAATGATGAAATTAGGAATTTCATCGAATCCGAAAGGGAGATGATCAATTCACGCAACATGTTAAGATAACGTCTCTTGGAACTCATTTCCCTTATGTAAGTACATAAGTTATTGATCAAATCCCCGAACTGTTTTAGTGAAATGATGAAATGAACAGGTCAGCATGACCTTAAATTGCTTTTTCAGGAATGTTTCAGAAGATTACATCAAAATATCAATTTTTCTTTACCTAATGAAAATTAGTTTATTGCTGAAAATTAGGTATGTCTATTATAACACAAAGAAAATTAGTTTATAACTTAATAATAATGTGGTATCTCTTAATTATAGCAATAATTGCTGTCATCGAATGTGGTTGAGGATATATAATCATCACGGACAGAAAAGCCTTCATATAAGAGAATTTTAAGTTTTGTAGCTTCAATAACTTTAAAATGTACCATTCACAATACATTTTCCAATTGCAGTGAAATTTTGCACAAATATTCTCTATATGTTTATAAATAAATGCTAGTGAAAGGGGTATTTTTAAGAGTAGGGAAAGTAGTAAAAAAAACAAGATAATATAAACATTTTAGTCGGTTCTGACAAATGACAAACTGAGCATTTCAACATAAATATTTTTTTTTTAAAAAAGAAATATAAAAAAAGCTACCTCTCCAGTTTTTTTAATGTATAAACAGAGTAATATGATAGAATACCGACAGTGTGAACTGAATTTGGGTGTGTATGGAGCATTTTGAAACATTAATTATTTGCTACAACCAAAATTAAAAACTTGGTCGCCAAAAATGATGCCAACTTGGCTCTATCGCCAAATTCTCATTGAATCGCCACAATAACGCAAGGGACGGCATTGCTTGTGAATATTACAATTTTAACATAAATTAAATATAATTTAGGGTAAGATAAAGGCATTATACACATCCAAATATAAATTATTTATACTCTTTTACACAAAACTCATATTACTATTAATTATTTGCTACTACTAAAATTAAAAATTTGAATATCTGCGAAACAAAGATATTCCCACTAAACTTTGTGCATTGATATCTGTTCACACATTTCATATTTCCTGCAAATTTGAAAAGAAAAATTCATTGGTAATCAAAAGAATTGATTTTGAAAGTCCACTGTACTCTCAAATGAGTTTGTCACAAACTCCTTATTATAATCCAATGAAAAAATGCAACAAAAAATAATTCAGAAAGGCAACCGACGTAAAAAAATATGCTTTTATTTTCAGACTAAAAAACATGACATCTCTAAAAAAAATAGATAAAATAAATAACAATCCTAAATTATAAATGTATATATACCGTGGTACATAAATCTTTAATCTCATGATGAATAAATTTTTATCTCTATATATATTTTTAAATAAATGCTGTTTTCTTCATAGATTTTATCTTCTTTATGATGTTCCTTTGCTCACACATGTCCAGCTGTTCCTATTTTCTTGCTTGCTTTTTTGCGCTCTGTAACTTGAGAAAAGTTATTTGAAAATGTTCTTTTACTTGTCAATCTGTCCCAAATTAGTTTCTCTTTATACTACGCGAGACAATTATAAATGCAATAAAAAACACAATGTGGTCGAAAGTATATTTTTTCTTTCGATTTTTGAATATTACTTTATTACAGAAACTTTTATTTTACAAAATACTTAAATTGAAGACGTACACACACATATATCAAAACACAATGTAAAATATTATCTACAAATAATAAGAAAAAAATAACAGCTATATTCAAGGGAAAAAATACATACTAAGATCGAAAGCATGTTTTTCTTCTTTCGATCAATTAAATATTTCTTTATTGAAGAATTTTTTAAAAAATGTGCACATTTAAATAATCAAACCTTAAGAGAATAAAAAGAAAAATATAAGAATAAATAAATATAGATAAAAAAATATTAATAAAATGCTAAAATATAAATTATAATCATAGTCAGAAATTTTTTACTTCTTCATGAGCTTACTGTTTTAACTTGAACCTTCATTTCCCCCTTTTCTTTGTTCTTGCTTTTCTGCTATAAATTTTCATTAAAGAATCATCATTGAGAGTAAGCAGCACGAAAAAATCCGAATCAGATTTTTTTTAGAATTTACAATAGGATATAATCTATAAGGAAAATTTTAAGGCATTTATAAACAGTAAATAGAAGTTTTCGTAATTAATATTTTTGGTGTATTTGTTTCTTATTCATTTCACGATAGTCAAATTTAGTTCATTTTTATATAATTCAGTTCATAGAAATACTGTTTAGAAAAAGCCATTGCTATATTTTACTTAAGATCATTGTTAGTAAAAGATAATTGTTAAAAGCTATTTTATTATTAACTTTGGTGTATATTGTTATGACTCTAACAAATCGGAATTCATTTTACAGAGCAGACAAGTCAATGACGAGACTATGCCCAGGGTCTGGGCTTCCAGGGAGTTTTGTCTCCTTCTCAATAAGATCAATGATCCGATATAAATGTTATTTCCGTATATACGATAAACTATGAATTTCGTACAATATGTCAAAAGGCAGCAGTGACAAAACTGCACTACTATGTAATGCCCGTCATCCATGTCTAGGCCTACTACCATACAACATCATTACCTTTTTAGTCGAAGCACAGTAGAGGATTAAGACGGTTTGTACCTAGATACATTTGCCTTAACGCAAAGACACAGTTGCTAAGGTGACTGTTGCTATCACGACACTTGAAAAGCCATTAGGACACACACCAAGGTCCTCTTTGCATTCTAAGGAGTCCTGCAAGCTGGTATCTTAAACAACTCGTCTCGTTTAAGCATTTCTTTCTAAAATCGCATCCATTTCTCCAAAATTAAGTTATTTGAAAAATCAGGAGTCGGCAACCTATGACTCACATACCAGATTTGTCTCGAAGTAGGATTCACAATGGTACTTTAGAAAGTTTTTACACTCTCTCGTTGGTTTAATATAAGTGATTGTTCATACCTACATGTCTAATCAAATAGATACTAAGAAAAACCTTATTGGTTTTTAAGACTCTTGAATGAATATGAATTCGTTTGACATTCGTGCATTGAATGTGTGCAATGTCACGAAAGCGACGCGCAGTAAAATACGTTTAACGCGAAAACGCTGAAGTCGAAATAACACGAAATTATGCAACAGTCCCGACACTACTATGTACACTGCTGGGCACCGTAAATGCAACACTCTGAAGGAAGCAGGCAAATTATATGAAAATTACAACATGCATTAGCAGAGGTGAGATATGCGCGCGCAAATGATTAGAATTTCACCACAGACACACATAACGCGCGCCTGTGGCGCCACTTCAAAGCGCTACTTAAGGCTTAGAAATTTCGACGATTTCAAGTTCGTAAATTGTGTTTATCTTGTGATTTTTCAAACAACGATCAGTTATGTCTCGTAGAAAAAAACCATCAGCTTTTGATCAAGTATCCGAGTTCGACAAAGGAAGGATAATGGCCTACCGAGATATTGTGGATTATCTTTCAGGAAAATCGGTAGTCGCGTTGGACGAAACCAAACAACTGTAATGTGGATATGTGACCGTTGGATGCAAGAGGGTACGATGGATCGACGTGGTTAATCGCATCCACCTCAGTGCACCACTTCACGAGAGGAAAGGCAAATTGTGTGCATGGCAGTGACGGATCGTTCAGTCACATCACGAACCGTAGCACAGCACATTGAGTCTGTAATGCATCATTCAGTGTCTGTGCATACCATTCGACGCCGTTTACAGCAGAGTGGTCTGTCCGCAAGAAGTCCATTGCTTGGTCTACCCTTGACACAGAACCACAGACGTTTCCACCGCCAATGGTGCGATGAAAGAAGGATGTGGGTGGCAGAATGGAAAGAAGTTGTCGTTACTGACGAGTCACGCATCTGTCTGCAACACCGCGATTGTCGGATTCGAGTCTGGAGATACCGTGAAGAGGGGATGCTGAACAGCTGCGTTATGCACCGGGTATTATGGTATGGGGCGGTATTAGATATCACTCTCGCACTCCTCTAGTACGCATTGCCGGTACTTTAAACAGGCAGCGCTACATCTCCGAGGTATTGGAGCCAGTTGTCCTTCTTTACCTTCAGGGCTTGGCCATAGCCATATTTCAACAGGATAATGCGCGACCACACGTGGCATGCATTGTCCAAAGGTTCTTCGTCAATCACCAGATTGAATTGCTTCCCTGTCCGGCTTGCTCTCCGGATCTTTCGCCGATAGAAAACATGTGGTCTATGGTTGCTCAACGATTGACCCAGATTACACCCCCAGCTGCCACACCAGATCAAGTTTGGCAACGTGTAGAAGCTGCTTGGTCTGCTGTACCCCAAGAACACATCCAATGTCACTTTGAACCAATGCCGAGGCGTATGGCAGCGGTGATCTCCAACAATGGCGGCTACTCTGGCTACTGATTATGGCAAAAACCACACTTCATAGAAGTCTATAAATTTAATCATTTGATACTTGGTCAGCATGTTATCTACAAAATAAATTTTGTTGTGCTATCTGTTGTCTTTCTTGGTGTTGCATTTACGGTGGCCAGCAGTGTATTTTCATGCATTTTTTTAACGCGAAACGAAAATCTCTCTCTCTCTCTCTCAACACGAAAATATTTCCCTTCTTGAAATGAACCAAATAAGGAAAACATGTGTCACGCAGGCTTTATTTAATAGGGATGTGAAATGAAATAGAGGTGGTTCCACATGTTTCGAAGAAAGGAGGTAAACTTGGCTTTGAAATTCCCTCGGAATAGCCAGTGACACGAGTCAATCTTGTTTATCTAAGCTACTTTCACCTTACACCCCTACAAATACCACTCATTTCTCATCAGTTGACTTTGGAATTCGGTGACGAGTACATCGCAGTTTGAGTAAATATCAGTGTGTTTCGTTTGTGTATTTTTGTTTCTATTTTAGAAGAATTTTTTTACGAGCATAAACACAAAGAGTTCGGTGAAAGCAATTGACAATTTGATTCTAAAAATGACAACGTAAAGTATATATATATATATATATATCAGATTATTTTTTTAAAAAAACTCAATAAATGTTTTGCTTTGCTAAAAACTTGAAAATTTCGTAATAAATTTTATTAAGCTCTTATTAATGTTTTTGTTTCATGGATTTTATTATATATATGCATATATGCATATTACAAATAAAGTGTACTCTAATAAGCTTTATTTTGTTGAATATAAGAGGGGGTTTTTTTTGCAATATCTTTTAACATGAAATTCTTTTAAGGCTACATAGTACCCTTTTCAAAAAGAATTTAGACACAGAAACAAAAAAAATTATGTTTTATATTCCAATTACATTGTTAAGTTGATTCTTAAAGCAAAATGTCTGTTTGTGCAACCATAATTTTACAAATTTAAAAACTTGAGAATTTTCTAAGTTTTTCGAACTTCTGTAAAATGCTCAATTTTTAAAATTTTTTAGCCATTTTAAAGGAATTATGTTTCTTACATTATTGCAAACAAAAGTTATAATGGATTTGAAAATCTGTTCCCGTGTTGGTTTTTAATAATTATTTTTCTAGCTAAACCTGGAAAAAACAAAATTGTTTTTAAAATATTAACTTTTGCATTTTTTAAAAAAATAACTTGATATTTCAGACCTAAAGCCACACAAACTTTTATAGAACATACGTTTGGGAGTAACAGTAAAAAGTGGCAAGAATCTATCTTGAACAGAAAAAAGCCTTAGGGATTAAAAAACACCTACATCCTCAAAATTAAAAGTCCGACAAAAACGCATTTAAAGTTTGTAAAGGCATAAAACAAAAACCTATAAAGCTCTAATTTTTATATGTTATTTTCCAACTTATGTTCTATACCAAAACACAGCTTCAATTAATTATGACTAAAAGCATTTTTTCCAGATTAAAAATTCATTTTTGCATAATATTGGTAGTGTTTGTTACGACGTCAAGTTATTCAGCGTAATATAGACAGAATATTTTCACAAAAGTTTTTAAACGCATAGCATTTGATGTACAGGATATAATAATGATACTACCTTAATCTAAAAATCACCAGGTTTGTACATACAACGTAATTTTATAGTTTTAAATTGGGGAAGTTTAGCAAGTTTTAAAGTCACCCAACAAGAACTCAAATACTATATAATATAGTACTACTATATGTTTACTACAATTTAGTTTGGCACATTATAAAAATATTTAGTTTTATCTGCAATACTTGCAGTTAGAATGCTTATATTAGGAAGCCTTATTGCAGTATCAGGGAAAGAGAGGCTGGCTTTTAGATAAAACATTTTCAATAATGTTCCATCTCTTATATATATTGTTTCCCATAGCAACCTGAGAAAATTTTGGCGATGTCATTTTCTCAAGAGAAAAAATTCATGAAAAATCTTCTAAGTTACATAAACTATTTTTTAAAACAAAAATTGGTCTTGAATTCAACCTTAATTAAGTACTTATGAGAACTCAAAAAACTCAAATCATAATCAAGCAGAAATGATTTTATAAATAAAAATTAGGATTAATAATCATTTCATACTCAAAGAATTGGCTGTGCTCAAAAATATTTTTAATTAATTCAATTTATATAAGAGTGGAAAAATGCTTTGAAACGAAACCGAAACCACTAAACCTAAGCTCAGAAAACTAAATATCTTATCTCAATGATATGGGCCACGAGTAAATGTAAAAAACAATTCTTTGGTAAAATTGAAATTTGTGATATAATGTGTAGCCTTAACACGCGAAAAAATATTTCAGTGTATCTTCAGTTCTGTGCTAAGCGATTTTTACTGTATATCTTTCTTTAAGTGTAATGAATCAGTGAATATTAACGTCACACTGTTCCGCTACACGAGGGCTTTTGGTGACGGACCTCGTCATTTTGAACCATGGTTAAATGATGAGGGCGACACCTGAGTTTCGGCACCCCTGTCCTAACTACCACACCACACCAATGAGAGGACTTTCAGCTCTGACCGATTTAACGTCTATCGCTCTCCTACAAGGCTGGTCTTTAGTGGTACTGGGCCCGAACTCGGGAAAAGCCAGCCACGATTCGATACTTTGACCACTAGGCTACCGCGGCCGCATTTTAAGTGTTCCATGACATTTTCAAACTTAACGTTAATCCAGATTTAAACATTTTTATGAAAAAATGGAAGCTGTAAAAAGAGTATCACCGGATTTAACAAACAAGTTATGCATTTATTTTGTTAATCAAATGAAGCCAAACCTAAAGTTTCTTAGTTGCGCTTTGTGTAGCTGCCAAAGGCAAACCTTTCTTGGCTTTTCTTTTCTTTAAAAGTGTGTCCCTCACAGGACATTTTTAAAATGTTTTGAAACATCAATTAGCTATTTGCTAAATCTACAAACAATACTATCCCGAATTTTAAAAAAATAACGGCTTCCATGCAAGCTATTTAAAGACATAACAATAATTGAAGGGGAAAAAAACAGAATTTCGATTTACAAGAGCAATTGTATTTAGCGTTATTCTTGACGAAAGTATTGATGTGAACAGTGGCGCACACAAGGGGGTCCTGGGGGTTCGGACCCCCCCAAAGCCCTTGATTTTTTTTCCGATTGATTATAATTCTAAGTACATAGTACGTAAAATTTAAAGTATTTGTTATTAATGATTAATTTTATTAATTAATGCTAATTATTTATTCAATAATTAGTTCTTTACTGTGTTTTGTTCCCGAAAATCGACAAAATCAAAAGGAGCATGATACAAGAATGGTGAACTTTCGACCCCGGACCCCTCCCTTGAAAAGTTCTTGTGTGCGCCACTGGATGTGAATAATGTTGTGTACTTTACACTAATTGCAAGATGTTTGCTATAAAATCAACTTTCTGTGGCATTATTAAGTGTTACCAGACAGAAATCAAACTAAGGGACATAATGTTCATCCTTCATTCATAAATTGTTTTGACAGTAAATGCGTTAATATAAATAAAATATTTTGTGTAACTATTGATGGTGCTCTTTAACTGTTGAGAAGAAAAAGGATTTGACGAACTTCTTGAAAACCACATTGGACATAACGCATTGAACTTCAATGCATAATACACCAAGAAAGTTTATTTTCTAAAATATAGTCACCACGCTTAATTTCTGTTATAGACACTGTTGTTTTAATAGTTAATTTTGTAGTGGCTTGTGTTTCATTGGTACACAGTCAATTTGAACCTCGTATAAAAAACTATAAGTGAATGTGTGGGCCTCCCAGTATATATCCATGTCTGTTGGCTTATAGTCGAAATAATGTCGTGAATAAGTTTTGTCATCAATGGAACAAATTCAAGTTTTCCTTAAGGCTGTTTCCGGTCAATGTTAAAGGATACGAATCAAACGGGAAGCACATTTGTGGGCAGGAAAAAATTCCAATAATAAAAAAATTTAGATATATAAAGAAAATAAATGTTTAACGGATAGTGTTCTTTGAATTCTAATTTTTCAAAAAATAAGCAGTTTTCAGCATTATTGCAAAATGAAATTTGAATTTTCTACGTTAAAGTATAGGAGGTGAAAACGCGAAACACATTTTAACAAAAAAAGTTCATTCTGAATTATTTTTGGCGTAGTTCGGACTATCTCAAACAGATGGCACCACCACAGTTTGAAAGGCGAATTTATTCTTGGCAATATCTTTCTGAATTATAGTCGCCAGCTGAAATAATAGCAACTTGCAAATTGTGACAAATAGTGGACAATGGAAAAGATTTATGATGTACAGAGATTTAACATCTCACATCGAATGAACTTTCTTATTTGGGAATGTTTTAAATATTTTCTGCATGTGTCTTTAAAAAAATTTATTTATATAGATACCTTATAATTATGCTGCTTAGATTTTTTTCTTTTATTTGTTATTGTAGAAATGTCTATAAAAATATTTAAATTCTGTGAAGCGACTGAATTCAGAATTGAAAGTATACTTATTTTATACTTGACCAAAAGTTGTGATTTAACTAAAGAACACAAATTACTACTCCTTGAAGCACACAAATTAAAATTTTAGTCAAATTATTGTAATACAATTACTTATTAATTCTTATTTTCTTTTAACTAAAAAATAATTTTTTTTCATCGAATAAATTTTATATTTGACGTAAGACTTTACCATAAAAGATTGGAACAATTATTAACAAAATCTTGTCTTCTAATTTAATTAGCAGACACTTATTTTTTCAGTTAATTATGCTCAGTTTCTAAGCCACACCCAAATTCTAAGCACGTTTTTATCAACAAAAAAAATATATAGTGTAAAATATGTTATTGATATATTTATAAAGTAAAAAGTGTCCGCGGTAGTCTAGTGGTCAACGTAACGGACCCTTGACTGGCGTGTCATGAGTTTTGGCCTAGAACCGCTGAAGACCCGCCGTGTAGGTGAGCGATGCCCGTTAAATCTGTCGAGGACTCAAACGGTCCCCCCTTTGGTGTGGTAGTTTAGAGAGGGGGCCTTATCTCTCTCTCTCTATATATATATATTAAAAATAAACGAGAACCTGTATTTTTTTTCTATCCGACAGTATCTTGTTCAATTTTTCCCTGCGATTAATTTTTCCGTCTTTCATTCTTAGCTGCACCCAATTTTTAGTAGCATAAACATCGGGCTAAAAGCACATCGGGCATCGTAGCATGAAGTGCGGCTTAGATTCAAATAGATATGGCAGTATCGCGATTTTAATGTCTCTGTATCTAAGTTTGCCTTTTTTTCTATTCAAAATTACTGTCTGGCATTTTCTATCATTGAAAGTTTTCAATAACCTGGTCACAAGTTCTCGACTAAATTTTCCAATACAATAGATGCTGTGATTTCTTTGAGCAATGCGTTTTACACATATCAAATTTCAATTTTAATTCAGAATTCAATTAAATTTTTAATTCAAAATATATCCATTTTAGTTAAATATATGACAAAATTTTTAAGTAGAAAATTTTTTAACTTTTTTTATGTGAAAAGAAATGTGGGGCATTACCATATATTTGCTGCTCATTGTAGTTTTTCCTTTTAGTACTACAGTTAAAATATTGATTTTTATTAGTAGTTTTTTTATTTTTAAATTAGAAAATAAAGCATTCACAAAAAGATAATATGCTGGAAAACTAGTGATTTTTACAAAAATTAAAACTTAATTTTCGTAAAAACTAGTTTTTACAAAAATTAAAACTTAATTTTCTAAACATTTAAACGGTGTTTTAATTTTTTAAACGCAAATATACATAATTTTTAATTTTATTAAACTTTTAAAATGAATGATTTATTTTATAAACGAAAGAAATATATAACTGTAATAATTCATGTTTGCTATTTTAATCTCGCAATTGTCGATCGAATTGCTCGATTTTCAAATGTTGAAAAGTTTTACATTTCTCATTTTTTCCATTATTCATTTGCTCAGAAAATCTCAATCAGTTATGAGATGTTTACACTTTTTTGGGGGGGTGGATTTTGAATCTATCCCCTAGAAAACTTAAGTCAATCCAATTATTACAAAGCTGTTTTACCATAAATTATTGTTTTAAACAATCTGTTACTCAGTATAATCACTCTATAAGATAAATTACTCTGCTTAATTGCAGTTTTGTAGCTACAAAACCATTTAGCGTCCTTTCAAAGGCATCTCCTCATGTCATGATGTCAATATCTCATGGGATTTTTCAAGCACTTAATATGTTCTTTTAATTTTAAATTTTTATTTCTATTAGTTTTCTCAAAGTATTTTTTACTTTTTAAGTACAGTAAGACTCCTTTAAATAATCATGCCAGATCGGCCATCTAATAATCCCTTGGGGATTATTTCAATAGGAAATCCGTCACCCGTGCAAAACGAGCTGCGCTGCGGACCAGAACTTGGTTAGGCTCATGTAAAGACTGTCCTGTTTTTGTGATGTAACGTATATGTTACACAAGCTTTTCTTTAACTTGCAATGTAAAATGTTTGGGTGGAATCTTGCAACTCAACTTTGAAGCTGATGTCTTCAAACGATTGAGCTGAAATTTGGTATACACGTTTAGTTTGGATGACAATGCATGTTTGGACCATTTATACCGCAATTAGTTAAAGTTATTAATTTAAATTCCAATATCGCAATTAGTTGACAAAAAAGTTATTCGCAATTTTCAAATTTCAAATAATTTTGGTCGGGAGGAATCTTGCAAATAAATTTTGTAGCTGATGTCTTCAATCGATTGAGCTGAATTTTTGTATACGCGCTTAGTTTGGATGACAAGACATGTTTTGCCAATTTATACTCCGATATCGACCTAGTTACTGTAACGATCTTATTACGGTGTTATGGTAAGCATGTTTACTATACAACAAATTTCAACCGGGACCGTAGCTCAGATGGTAGAGCACTCACATAGCATGCGAAAGGTACGGGGAGCGATGCGTCGCACCTCCTATTATTGTTTTTTCCTGCAAAATATATTTGAAATTCGTTTGATTTGTACAACTATATATTTTACAATACTTCTCTTTGTATACGTACAAAGTATGCTATATTACAAGCTTTTATTTAACTTGCAATGTAAAATGTTCGGGGGGAATCTTACAACTCACTTTCGAAGCTAATGTCTGCACCGATTGCGCTGAAATTTGGTATACACGTTTAGTTTGGATGACAATACATGTTTGGACCATTTATATTCAGATATCGTAATTAGTTAAAAAGTTATTAATTAAAGTAATTTGTTCGGGTGGAATCTTGCAACTCAATTTTGAAGCAGATGTCTTCAACCGATTGAGTTGGATTTTTGTATACACGCTTAGTTTGGATGCCAATACATTTTTTGTCAATTTATATTTCGATATCGACCAGGTTACTGTAACGATCTTGTTGAGGTGTTGCGGCCAGCATGTTTACTATACAAGAGGTGTCGACCGGGACCGTAGCTCAGATGTTAGAGTGCTCGCTTAGCATGCGAAAGGTTCAGGGATCGATACCTCGAGCCTCCAATTATTATTTTTTTCCTGTAAAATATATTTGAAATTCGTTTGATTTGTACAACGATATAATTTACAATACTTCTCTCAACTCAATATGGAAGCTGAAGCATTCAACCGATTTAGCTGAAATTTGGTATACACGTTTAGTTTGGATGACAATGCATGTTTTGCATGTTTATATTCCGATATAGCAATTAGTTAAAAAGTTATTAATTAAAGTAATTTGTTCAGGTGGAATCTTGCAACTCAATTTTGTAGCTGATGTCTTCAACCGATTGAGCGGTTTCTGGTTTTATTATAGTATTATTGTAAAAGCAAAAAAAAAGTAGCTTTAATATTTTTTTTCATTAATTTTGCTTTGTCCAATGTTGTTTTGGTCTTACAGAGTTTATCCCCCTCCCCCATTATTTTCTTTTTTTTTTGTTGCGGCCTAAATAAAGTACATATAACATAAACGTGGACTGGCGGTTGATTGATTGATTGAATATTAACGTCGCACTGTTCAGCTACACGAGGGCTTTTGGCGACGGACCACGTAATTTTGAACCATGGTCAAGTGACGTGGACGACACCTGAGCTGGCACCCCCTCTCCTAACTACCACACAACACCAACGGGGAGGACGTTTCAGCTCGACAGATTTAACGTGCATCGCTGCCCTACACGGCGGGTCTTTAGTGGTACTGGGATCGAACTCGTGACCAAGCAAGCCACGATCCGATACCTATACCACTCGGCTACCGCGACCCACGTGGCCTGACGGAGAAAAAGACTGAGCTAGCCTGTTCAAAATTAACCGTCAGATGACCTTGCAACAATGATGCGTTGAATGAGATGAACAGACTGAGAAACTTGTACAGTGATAACTAAAAAGTAACAAATTTAAAGTAAAAAACTTTTTTAAAAACAAGCTTTTATTTAAATGCTCTAAAAAGAATAAAATAAACTTTTCTTTTAAACTTTTTTCTTGGTATCAACTTATAACGTCATTACACAATTTATAATATAAAAGCTTGTCGCGAGATTTACCTTTGTAGATAAACAAGCAAATTAAAGAACTTGATCTGATTAATTTTAATTTTTAAAATTTTCAAACTAAGTAAATACGAGTACTTAAATCTCGCGACAAGCTATTATATTATAAATTGTGTAATGACGTTATAAGTTGATAGCAAAAAAAGTTTTAAAAGAATTGCTTATTTAATTCTTTTTAGAGCATTTAAATAAAAGCTTGTTTTTTAAAAAGTTTTTTACTTTAAATTTATTTAACTAATAAATTTGTTTGTCTAAAATCAAGGCTTGCTTACTCAAATGATGCAAACTTTACTGGCGCAGTCGGTAAAATTCTGCAAACATATTACATTAACGTAATTTTTTTTTTAAAAAAAAAGGAAAGCGCTCGTTTTTACAAAAATGGAAGTCACTTTTGAAGTAAAAAAAATAAGGTATAAGCCTCATTTTTATAATATGACTCCTCAATTTGTGATCAGAGAGAAATGAAATATCAATTTATGTCAACGAGTTCTCGAAATGAATATGTAAAAAAAATTTTTTGCACGCCAGTGCTTACTTTCGTTTTGCCATATCAGTAATATAAATGGTAAACTTGTTTGGATACGCCGGTATTCGACAAATTTCATAAATAGCACGACATGTGTTAAGTATTTAAGATAAGTAATTTTGTTTGTTGAAATGTGCCAGTATTTTAAATTGTAAATTTGTTTGGATACGCCAGTATTCGATTAAAAGTATAAGAACCATTTGTTGTTTATTCTATATACAGTATTCTTGTGTTAAATAAGTTTTTGTGTTAAGTCTTGCATACGTCAGTGTTCAACAAATTTTTGAGGGTAATAAGATTCGGTTTAATTTTGAAGTTAGTTTCGTTTCCAGGTTATTCATAACAGGCGGTCTGAAAAGTTCGTACGCTGACACATAGATGGCGCTAATAGTATCAAATCCATATGATTTTTAGTTAGCCCGAACCTTCAAAAGACACATGTATAAATTTGACAGCTGTTGCACTATTAGTATCTGAGTTATAGCATTTTTAGTGAAAGAACTTTTGTTAGTTTGAAAAAATGGATAAAAAGGAATTTCGTGTGTTAATAAAGCATTGCTTTTTGGCGAAAAAAATACTGTTGAAACCAAGGTTTGGCTTGATAAACATTATTCGGACTTTGCGCCAGGAAAATCAACCGTAGAAAAGTGTTCGCTAAATTTAAACGAGGCTAAATGAGCACCGAGGACGATGCACGCAGTGAATACCCCCAAAGAGGCTGTTACCGACGAAAACATCAAAAAAGTCCACAAAATTTTTGATAACCGTAAAGTGAAGTTGATTGGGATATATATATATAGCTGAGATCTTAAAGATATTAAAGGAACGTGTTGGTCATATCGTGAAAGAATATTTGGTTATGCGAAAGCTGTGTTCAAAGGGGGTGCCGCGCGAGCTCGCAATCGACCAAAAACAACAACGAATAGATGATTCTACGCAGTGTTTGAAGCTGTTCAATCGTAATAAATGTGAATTTTTATTTCGATATGTGACGATGGATGAAACATGGCTCGATCATTTCACACCGGAGTCCAATCGACAGTCAGCCGAGTGGACTGCACGTGATGAACCAACTCCAAAGTGTGGAAAGACGCAAAAGTCGGCTGGCAAGGTTATGGCATCAGTATTCTGGAATACTCATGTTATAATATTTATTGACTATCTTAAAAAGGGAAAACCATAAACAGCGACTATTACGTAGCGTTACTGGAGCGTTTAAAAGACGAAAAAGCGTCCTCATTTGAAGAAAAAGAAAGTGCTGTTTCATCAAGACAATGCACCGTGTCACAAATCAATGAAATCTATGACAAAATTGCATGAATTTGGGCTTCGAATTGCTTCTGCATCCACCGTACAATCCAGATCTGGCCCCCAGAGACTTTTTTCTGTTCTCAGACCTCAAGAGGATGCTCGCTGGACAGAAATTTTGCCCCGATGAAGAGGTAATCGCCGAAACTGAAGCCTATTTTAAAGCTGAAGACAAATCGTATTATAAAAATGGTATCGAAAAATTGTATGGCCGCTATAATCGTTGTATCGCCCTCAAAGGGAAATTCTATCAAAAAAAATTTTTTTCTATGCTAGCCTACGAACTTTTCAGCCCACCTGGTATTTAGAGTTAAATTTTTTTCTCCACTTGAAATGTTAATTGAAATATTTGTTTGAAATATAATGTATCCGGAAGACTATTTTTACGAGTAATCTGAATGTAGTAGCAATACTGTGAAATTATATGATACATACAAACCGTTGTAGCGATGAATCAATAACCTCTACACCGGAAATCATTTTTTATGTTGTGGAACAGTTTCTTTTTTATTTATTGAATTATATTGCAAAACATTTTTTTAATAAAAACTTTTGTGGAATTGTTTGGGAAAAGTAATATTTTCTAACTTTGTGAGACTTTGATTGGTTCTCATGTCATAAAATGTCATTCTAAGAATAAATTTCCTTTACTTAAGATTGAGATCGTGTATAAATTGTGATTTTTTTCTTGATTGTCATATTTTACTCTATTTTATTTATGATTTAATTAATTGCGATATAATACTTGCATATGTTTATACTAAACGATATTTGATTTAATATTTGGGGGTACTTAAGATTGCATTAATATCATATGACATAACTTAAATGTGAAGTTTTAGTTTAGTTACATATTGAGAGGAGTAGTTGTAACAAAAGTTTTTTTTTCTTTCTTCTTTCTCATTTTCGTGATTTTATTATTGAGTAGATAGATAAACAAGTTATAAAAATGGCTTATTTTGGTAAGGCATGAAAGGAGGATCTTAGGCTATTGGCAGAGGAGATGAATCTTAATGTAGGGAATAATATGAAAATTGCAGATTTGATTAAACTAATTACCACACACCCAGATTATGATGACCCCCAGATTATTATTAATCTACTCACAATTATAGTAGAGGATAGAAAACTTCAAGAATAGGAATTGGTTCGAAAACAGGAATTGGAGAAAGAGAAGGAAAGACTTGATCGCGAATTTCAGTTAGAAAAATTACTATTAGAGGATGAAAGGCATAAGGGGTTAACTAGTATATCTGAGGCTAAAGTTAGCATCTATGAGTTAACGAAAGTTGTACCCAAATTTGAAATGAAAGATGGGGACAGTTTTGTTTTTGACCTTATTCGAGCGACAGGCAAAGAAAGTTGACATCGAAAAAAGACACTGGGTATCGGCTCTTTTGGCTCCTATGCCAAGTGAAATTAACCAATTAATGACTCGTGAAGCAGAAAAAAAAATTTGACGATATGATTATATTAAAGATCTATTGCTGAAACGTTTCAAACTTAGTGCAGAGATTCGGCAGAATTTTGTAAAACACCAGCGGAATCCAGCTCAATCTTGGCATGATTTTGTTTTCGAAATAACCAGCTATTTTGAAGAGTAGCTTGGAGGTCTTGGCGTAAATGATCTTGAGGGGTTGAAGAATCTCGTGATTACAGATCAGTTGAAACGACGTGTCCCTGGTGACGTAAGAGAACAGTTTGTCGACAACTGGGTTAAATCAATTGTTCCAGGCGACCTAGCTGACAAGCTAGATGAATACGAAAGCGTGAGGGCTAATGTAAAGGGAGCCCACTCGAACGATACCAGGTACAGGCCGACAAATAATAAGTTTGTCTTGGATAATAAGGGCGCTAGTCTGCAACCAAAAGATGCACCATTTTTTAGGAAAGCTAAATTACCGATACAGTCAAACACGGGAACAAGTAGAGGTTTTAAGCTTTAATGTTTTATTTGTAAAAATGTAGGACATTTGGCTCGAGAAAGCCCGAAAAACACAAGACACCACCTCGCAATGCTAGAAGTAACATAATTACTGTTAAGGGAACTGAACTGGAGTTTACGAAAGAAGTGGTAACTGCTAAAGTCTCAATACCAGTATTCGTTCCCATCCACACAAGGAATGGAATTGATGATCTTCAGTTAGTTGATATCAAATGTGGACAAACGTCCACAAAAGAGGTAATCGATACATGAGCACAAGTATCAGTCTTACGCGAAGACTTGATCGGTGAAGGTTGTGGAGAAGGTGAGAGAACTATCCAAATCATTTCAGCATTTGGTGAAAAGGAAATAGCTGCTCTTAAACTATTTAACTTAAAAATAGACGATGGAAAGCATGGATAGGTGCCAATCATGTGGGCTGTGTCCAAGAAACTCGTCAACGATATGTTGATTAGCGCCACCGTTTATGAGATTCTGTTAGAAAATGTTCAATTATTTGGTTTTGAAAATTAGAGCGATTTTGAAGGCACCAAAGATAAAGATATACAATTAAAAAGGGAGGAAACGCTATATATATATCTGCTTTACCCTTAGGACAAGAGACCGATAAATCAGAAACAAATGTGGCGAAATCATCCTTTATTAAACTTCAAAGAATGGACGAGTCATTGAGATCAGTCTGGAGCCAGGCTGAGAACAAACAAAATGCGTACGATATTGATGATGGAATTTTGGTACACATTGAGTCAATATGCGGAGAAAATGTAAAACAAGTGGTCCTTCCCACCTGCAAAAGAGAAGTTATGAGAGTGGCCCACGAAATACCCTTAACTAGGCATTTAGGCGAGAATAAAACTAAACAGCGCATCAAATATTCCTTCTGGCCTGAACTCAAACAATATGTAAGGTCATTTTGTCAAAGCTGCAAGTCCTGTCAGCTTAGAAGAGGGCTCGCTTACCGGGATAGAGAATTCTTATAACATCCACAGTTCGACCGGAAAACCCATTTGAAGTATGGAGTGCCGAATGTATTGGCCCTTTGCAGCCATCCTCTCGCGCAGAGGTCATAAGTATATTAACTTCAATGTAGATATTTGCACTAGATGGGCGGGAGCTGTACCGGTTAGGAATACCAAGGCAAAAACATGGGAAGTTTTAATGAGGATATTCACCCCCAAATTGGGTTCCCAAAAATTATTTGCACTGATCAGGGAACGAATTTCACCGCTGAATTGACGGAAGCTTTCAAGGACGTTTTAGGGCTACGCTGGGGGCTGTAGAGCGTTGGAACCACACTCTAAAAGAAATGCTGAATAAAAATATCCAGGAAAACGAAAATAATTGGGATTCTCATATCTTCCGTATCTCTTGTTTGTTTATCGGGAAGTGCCACATAGCACAACAGGCATCTCACCATACCAACTTGTTTATGGTCGACTACCAAACGGCCTATTGAAACTATTGAAAGAGGTTTGGAATGGTGACAAGGAAATTCTCACTGGTAGCTCAAAGTCAAGAGACCTAACAGAAAAATTGAAACAGGCTCATAACCTGGCAAGAGGAAACTCTGAAAAAGCGCAAGCTGAATATGCAAGTAGATACAACCTTAGGTCTAGAGAAAAACGTTTGGCAGTTAGTGACCAAATTTTGGTCTTATCCCATCGTCCCTTTTGAAAAAATGGATGGGTCCCGCATCTATCATAGAGCTACCGAGACCACATACAGCGAGAGTAAAAATGGAGGATGGAAGTGAAAAGAAACTCCACTTCAAAAAATTACGAGCGTACGTAGCTTGATTGAGCAAATAAGTCTAATATTTGACCAAGACAATGCATTTGGTGATCTTCACTATGCCCCTACTGATACCGTAGAATTGGACGTTAATAACATTTACAAACATGTAATGGACAGCTCTGCTGGTCCAGAAAGTTCTCAAAAACATCAGCTTGCGGACCTCCTCTCTGGATTTTCAGACGTATTTAGCTCTGTTCCAGGCTCTTGTCTCTTAAAAGGACGTGTCTCTAAAAAGGACGGAAGCGTAAGACTGTATAGATTATAAACTCTTAAATAATATCACAATTACTGATGCATATCTAATGCAGAACGCAAGCGACCTTCTTTTTCAATTTGGCCAAACCAGATTCATAAGCGTACTAGACCTGACAATAGATTATTGGCAAATCCCTATGAAGGATGAGGCCAAGCCTTTGACAGCATTTGTGACTCGTTCGGGGAATTATCAATAGATGGTTATGCCCTTCGGCATGAAAACTGCTGGGAGCACCTTTAAGAAGTCCATGGACAATGCTCTGCTCTTGCATCGGAGATACTGCCGCTCATACATCGATGATGTCGCTATCTATTCAACAACTTGGGATGAACGACTCGATCATATTGCCAATGTGTTTAAGTCTGCTTCTCACAGTTAGTATTGCCCTTAACTAATTTGACTAAAAAGAACACTCCGAAGGACATTCCTTGGGAATCGTTAGCTGAAGATTCTTTCGTTAAACTTAAGGAAGAACTTGTAAAAATGCCTTCTCTGCATACACCAGATTTGTTCCGCCCCTTTCTACTATTCATAGATGCTTCCGCTACTGCCATTGGTGCTTATTTCGCTAAGCACAATGACCATATGGAGGAAATGTCAATTGCTTTGTTGAGCAAAAAACTGACTTTGTCCCAAATGAAGTGGTCCACGATCGAGCGTGAAGCATTTAGCGTGTTAGAGGCGCTTCGTAAACTTGACACATGGATCTTTGGGTCACAAATCCAGGTCATTTCAGATCATGACCCTTTGATATATCTTACCAATAGTGCTCCTCACAATACCAAATTGATCAGATGGGCATTGGCCTTACAAAGATACAATGTTAAATTTTCCTATAGAAGGGATAGCTCTCACGGCAAGGCAAATGCACTTTCTAGACTTAGAATTTCGGAGTCGTTTATTTATTTTTTTTTTTTTTTGCATCATTGTTATACATATTCACTAAAAGTTTTTTTTTAAGTTTAAGTAAAGAAATAGTAATACTAATAATAAAATTAACATACATGTAGAGTATTCATTATATGTATTCTCTTGGGTTTTCTTTTCCGTGTGAAATTCCTAATTCTATTATGTAGTTTTTTGTAATGTATGTACATTTATATGCGTCTCCGAGGAGTTATATTATCTGGGGCTCTGCACGCTAACCAATTTTCAATTATTTATCTCTGAACTGTGCCCGTGCATTTTTTGTTTTGTTTTGTTTTTTTAGTCTATTTTCAGGTGCATCGTCTTCAGACAGATGCTTTTCCAATGGGGGAAGGAATAAGACTCCTCTAAATCCTCATGCCAGATCGGCCGTCTAATAATCCCTTTGGGTTTATTTCAAAGGGAAATCGTCACCCGCGCAAAACGGGCTGCGCGGCGGAACAGAACTCTGTTAGACTTATGTAAAGTGTGTGCTGCTTTTGTGATGTAACGTGTATATGTTTAAATAATTGTTAAAACTAATAGATTTGTTTGGCCAAAATCAGGGCTTGCTTACTCAAATGATGTAAACTTTACTAGTACTATTTAACAAAGGGCAAGAGTCAGGGGCGTAGCTACCACCGATCAGCCGTAGCATTTATGGGGCCCCAACATGTGTAACTACAGTCCAAATAACATGGTCATCATATATAAAAAGAACCCCTGGAATAATTTTGATACAGGGCCTCCTCAGAACTAGCTACACCAATGGCAAGAGTCATATCACAGTCACTCAAAATCCTGATAATGAAAGGTTATAGCTTGGAAGAGCCAAGTGCTCTGGTCAACCACCACGACGTATAGCATCTCATGGGAGTTTCATTTCAGAGGGGACCAAAAAACACTTGTTGGTCGGAAGTCTTAAGGAAAGAAAAGTACAAGCCAAAAAGGAGAGAAATAGGAAACTTTTATTGCTATGTACTAATACAGAAAAAGGGAGGAATAAGCCGCAGGGGGATGTGTGAGAGGTCCCAACTTTCAGTGATTGAGGTCATCTGATTGGATGGTGTTGGATAACCTTTCTGACCGAAGTAAAATATGGTGGTTATCTTAGTCACTTTTGAAATTTAGAGTAGGGACCTTTACTTCTTACAGGACGCATTTCAATTCAGCTTCTCTTTTAATATTGTCGGATATATTTAAAAAATGGGGTGTATCAATATGCCAGGAGATCAAATAATATCACATCTCGTGGAAGGGGTGGATGAAGAGCTCTACCAGGTACTGATAAACAGCGAAGTTAGCACAGTAGATAAATGGGTTACGTGTTGCCGTGAAGTGGATGCCATGAGAAAGAAACGAGTTGTACTGCTACGATATGAGATGCTACCTAATGTTACACCCATATCAACGACAAATTAAGAAGATCTAAGCGATCTAATTCGAAGGATTGTTAAAAAAGAAATCGAGAAAGTACCCCCACGGATTGCAACATGCATAAAAGATGGGCAAAGCAATTTAGAATCCATTATCTAAGAAGAAGTTTGAAACAATTTGATCCCACTCACTCGAGAAAATCCTGCTTCTCCTTACAGAACTAAAAGAACTGGCAAGTTCCTGGAGACCAAGGCCAAGGCTTCGACAAGAAAATAGACCAACTCAACAATATACCGGAAGGAAGACTGACCTTTGGTGTACTTCAGATAACGTACCAATTTGCTTTCACTATGGATGACTGGGTCACATGACTAGATATTGCCGTGCTAGACGATGTGTTTTTAGAGCAGCAAGACAAAGAAGGCAATAAGACCAGTACGAACGCTGGGATTCTGACTGTTTCTGATTATAGCCGCGATCGATACATTCTTACAGATTCCTACGTGAAAGTCATGCTTTTAGGATACGCAGACGCTTCAGAGTCAGCCTACGGAGCCGTAGTGTACATGCACAGTGTCAAAGAAGATGGTACCACCACAACCAAGCTTATTGGCAGCAAATCTCGTGTCGCACCAATCAAGGTCATCTCTATTCCTCGCCTTGAACTATCAGCGTGTTTGCTGCTGGCTCAATTAGTGGAAAAAGTTCACCTTTCTCTACAAGTAAATTTAGCTAAAGTCATTTTGCACACCGATTCAACCATAGCAATTGCCTGGATCAACACTCCAGCTAATCAACTGAAAACATTCGTCGGCAATCGAGTTTTCAAGATACAAACTCTTGACGGAGAATTTTGAATGGAAGCGCATTCCTTCAGCGCAAAACCCTGCAGATATCATTTCTCGAGGTGTAAATTCTGAAGAACTTTCATCATTGACTCTATGGTGGAATGGTCCCCAGCATCTAGACATCCCTGAACAATTTATTGACCCTTCAATTACAAGTTCTGATGAACTTTACATGTTGGAACTTAAAAAACAATCTGATATTAGCTTGACATCAATCTTGGACTTTAACTTTGAAAATGATTTCTTAAATATTACAAATTAAATGAAATTCTCATTTTTAGTTATATTTTCATATTCCTGCATAATGTCAAAAATACATCTCGCCATTCAGGTCCGCTCACAAGCGAGGAACTTCAGAAAGCAAAACTTCATTTGATTAAAAGGATCCAGGTAACAGTTTTTAACAAAGAAATTGAAATTCTTAGGAATGGGGAAACCATTAAAAAAGGTCAGTTAACTTGTTTGAATCCCTTTCTTGACAAAGAAAACATACTTAGAGTTGGGGGTAGATTAAGTAATTCAAATTTAACATATAGTCAAAAATTTCCCATTTTGCTTCCAAAAAAAACTACAAGTTAACTATTTTAATTACGAATTATTACCATTTGAAAAATTTGCACGTAGGTGCTCAAACCTTACTTTATCTAGTCAGACAAGAGTTCTGGCCATTAGGTGGCAGAAATACTGCCAAACAAATCGTACAAAATTGTATTGTTTGTTTCAAAAACAAACCTAAGAATTTAGAACAAATTATGGGAAATTTACCTAGAGAAAGAATTACCCCCAGTTCTCCTTTTGCTCATGTAGGAATAGATTTTACAGGTCCATTTCATATTAAATATAAAGGCCAACGAAAAGGCATTTACCACAAATGTTGCAATTTTCATTTGCTTTTCTACAAAAGCTATGATTGCAACTCTCAAACGATTTTTCAGTAGAAGAGGAAAAAGTACTTCAATTTGTACTGATAATGCTACAAATTTCATAGGTGCAAGCAGAGAATTGCAACGCTTGTATAATTTGATAAAAAATCCACCAGATATTCTTGCCAATTATTTAACAAATGAAGAAATTACTTGGAAATTATCCCCTCTAGATCACCTAATTTTGGAGGACTTTTGGGAAGCAGGTGTCAAATATTTTAAACATTTTAAAAGAACAGTAGGTGATGCACGTCTAACATTAGAACAATTCATAACAATTACTATTCAAATATAAAGTATTTTGAATAGTCTTCCTCTTACTCCCATGTCCTCTGATCCTAATGATTTTGCAGTCCTCACCCCAGGACACTTTCTCATAGGTAGACCTCTTCAAAGTTTACCTGAGCCAGACATAACAGATAAATTAGACAGCAGTTTATCTCAATGGCAAAAATTAATAAAATTTGTTCAATTTATAAGGTGCAAATGGAGGTTAGATTATCGTAATTTAAAGGGTAGACACATAAATGGCAATTTGAGAAAGAAAATGTTACTCCCAATTCAATGGTTAATTTAAAAGATGAAAATCTTCCACCATGTAAATGGACTATGGGAAGAATTTTAGAGACAGTTAAAGGTTCAGATGGAAAGGTTAGAGTTGTTAAAGTTAAGACACCTCAAGGTTCTTACACGAAAGTTCACCATTCTTGTATCATGCTCCTTTTGATTTTGTCGATTTTCGGGAAAACACAGTAAAAAAACTAATTTTTGAATAAATAATTAGCATTAATTAGTAAAATTAATCATTAATAACAAGTAATCAATTAAATTTTACGTACTATATATATAATAATCAATCGAAAAACATATCAAGGGCTTTGGGGGGTCCAGACCCTCAGGACATCCCTTCTTGTGTGTGCCACTGACGGTGATAATATTTTTTTTCTTATTAAAAATGTGCAAATTTTATTTTGTATGAAACAGACAATAGATGTGATGGATAGAGGAGGACGACACTATTAAACGGGAATTAGTACTATTTGGAACGAAATTGAGATATTCCACATTGAGATGTCATTAACTACGCCTATTCAAACACTACATGGACTGTGTTGAGTGGGTGATTGAGAGTTTATTTACCTTGCATTACAAAACACGAGGTCTATTAGCGTCATATTTCTTAAATTTAAACCATGGTCATGTCAGGAGGATGACACCAGAAATGCCAGTCACTTCTACAAATTAAATAGAAGATTCAAAAGTAAGGTAACAAGAGCTCTGATGGGTGTGCAAATCATTCGAATGAATAAAATTTCCTCTGAAGATAACGAAGAGATCCCCTGGCATTCAAACGATGCCGATACATGGAACTGACTCTTCTGTAACATGAATAAAGCTCAGAAGATGGCTGCGCGGAAACATGATCCACTACTGAAATAAGAGGTTGATACGATTTTTGCGTTTAAAGAAAAATTTTCTAGCTGAAATTCACCGGAAGTGTATTAGAAATATACTTTACAAGTGATATTTCACGAAAGCGTGTGATTTTCGTGCACGGAATTTGAAAAACCAGAGAAGATTTGCGAGATGAAAAAAAGAGCAGAGCAACCAAGCACGTGTTCTTCACACCTAGACCTGACATCTCACCCAGTGATGTTCATCGCTTCGGACCTTTAAAATAACACTTGGATGGTCAACATTTCAAACCCGATGCTGAGGTTTATTAAGTGGTCTTAACGTGGTTGCCAAACCTTGACGCTGATTTCTGTGATGCTGGTTCCAATGGTTTTGTGTACCGATGGAACAAATGCATCAATAAGATGGTGATTGTTGGGTCCTATCTACACATTGTATATATTGCTTATTTCCAGAAAAAAAACATTTTCTCTGAATGGTCTTGTAACCTTACTTTTTTTAAACTCCCTCGTACAACACCACGACAATGGGAAGAATTTGAGCCACGTCAGGTATAAAATGCGTCAGCCCTTCTTCAAGGCGGTTCCTCATTGGCACTAGACTTCTAACTCATGACACGGTGGCCACGATATCCTGACGATTACCAATTGGCCATCCTGGGCTATTGCTGAAGAACCACGTGATTTTACACAACAGTCAAGTGAAGAAGACGACATCTAAACTGATATACCATTCTCCAAACTTCCTCTCCCCACTTTTGGAATGGTAATGAAGATAACACCACACAGATAAAATCAATTAAAGGAGCTAAATACTTAAGTTAAAATATCTTTAGATCACTAAGCTACATACACTCATGTCCATAAATTAAGGATAATTCAGAATCACTCAGAAATTGAACTCCAAAAAACAATTTCACCTGTAGAATTATCACACACATCTTGAATATGCAAATTACAGAAAACCACCAGATGGCGCGGAGTACGTCACAATGACGAGAGTGTAAGAGGGGTATATAAGGAATGGTGGCAAAGAAGCAAAATAGTTCACAAGCACTTTAAAAGCCTTTCAATGCAATAACCGCATAGTTATGGCACAAAGGAAGCATTTGGATGATTTTTTACGTAGAATTATTGGACGACTGGAATGTGGACGTACCTAGCTGAAAGAATCCGAGGAACTTGGAATCGCCGAGAGTGTCATCTCCAGGCTTTGGCAACGATTTCAAGATAATGTGAGTAGATGTTATAGCACAGGTCGCCCCCGAGTTACAACGCCAAATGAGGACCGGTATAATTGGCAGTTACTGCCAAAAGAAACAGACGGAGCACAGCATCAGACCCGTCTCTTCAGCTCTGTTCAGTTACCGGTACGACAGTTACAGACGCTTAGGTTGCATTGGTCTATATGCTCGTAGGCCTGTCATATATGTTCCACTTACCGCGACTCACTGTCGACTGCGATTAACCTGGAGTAGAGATCATGCATTGTGGACACCACAACAGTGGTCTTGCGTGATGTTTTTCAACGAGTCCAGGTTTAGTTTGCAGTCTGATTCTCGCCGGACTTTAATATGGAAAGCGCCAGGTACCCGTTACTACCAAGAGAACACTATTGAACGACACAGTTACAGTGGTGCAGGATGGCTCGTTTGGGGAGGGATTATTCTTGGTTCCAGAACTCACCTGCATGTTCAGAGTGTAGCGATGACAGGCCACATCTATCAGGATGTCATTCTGGAACAACATGTACGTTTCTTTCGGGGTGCCATGGGTGCTGAATTTCTGTTTATGGATGACAACGCCCGTCCTCACCGTGCAAAAATTGTAGACGAATGCCTTCAATCGGAGGATACCACCCGTATGGGTTGGCCAGCATACACACCGGACTTGAATCCAATAGAACATTGTGTGGGATATGCTTGGCTGACGAATTGCAGCCCGTCAACAAATTCCCACCTGTCTACCGAAACTTCGTAAGGCATTGCTTGATGAGTGGTGTAATATTCTCCAAGATGAGATTGATAATTTGATACGCAGCATGCCTAGGCGTTGTAAGACCTGCATCGCATCGTCCGGGAGACATACTCCGTATTAACCATCATACTAATCATGTTACTGTTTTTTGTAAATAGTTTTTTTGAAATTTGCTCCGGGGACTAAAAATCGCAATTTTTATTAATTATGTCAAACATATAGCATCTTTTTTTGCTCTTAACCTTTTGTTTAATAAAAAAACTAGACAAATAAGTCAAATTTTTTTTGCTTCTGTCTCTTTCTTTGTCTGAACTTCATTATCCTTAATTTATGGACATGAGTGTAGATTGATATAAAAAGCTTGCGAAAAATAGCCCGATGTACAAATGTATTAAAATGGAAAATATGTTTTTTTTTTAAATTTTATTTATTAATTCTCTTATTGCGAGAGTTATGCGAGTTATGAACAAGAATTCAAAATACTACGATATCTGTGCATTTAGGAATAAAATAAATTGAATAAATACCCTTTTAGGTAAATTGAAATATAGACACTCGAACAGGTTAACGAAATAAAATATTAATTTTTTCAAACGATGTGCTATGAGTGAAATGATTCACTTAAAGATAAGATTCAACTTTACGCAAGGTAGAAACAGACTGAAAGAAAATTCTTTAACATCGCACTATAAAATTGCACGAGGGCTATTGTAGACGGACCTCGTCATTTTGAACAATAGTCACGTGACTAATCTGAGCTGGCTAACTCCCAACTCTCACACCACACTAACGGAGAGACGTTTAAGCCTCGACATATTTAACATACATCGGCCTTCTCTACACGGCGGGTCTACAGTCGAACTAGGCTCAAACTTATGACATATCAACCACGGGTTCGTGACCTTAACCACTGGACTACCGCAGAATCAAAGAGCAAAGCTTTCTGCCCCCTCCCCTATGGTGCCTCAAATATGTTCCATACTAGCCAATAGAATAACTTCAAACTTGGTGAATCTAGATATATGGCATTATTAGTATAAGCGACAAAGTGGTGCGTGTTTTGCGTTTTGGAACAGTGATATGCCGAACATTGTCTGTAAGACGGTATTCTAAAACAAATCACAAATCCTCTTGTCAAAAAAGGGAACCACAGCAAAAATAATTAATTGCTTAGAACCATTTGGCAGATGACTCCGATTCAGCATGTAATCTATACTAAAAGTAACATCTTGCAATCCTAATAAAAGTTATTTGTCATCCAATCTGCAACAACAGAAGTCATACAAATGTTACTGTAATTTGAATTACACGTATAGATAAAATATTTACAACTATACAGTACAAAAGAATTTTTTTGTAGTAAATAAAGAGTTTTTTATTGGTAGTATTTAGTTTGTTTAGTATTTTTCCAATAATCACAAATCAAAATTATTTGACGGCACGTCTATACCTCATTAAACACTTCTTTAGAAAAATTGGTACGTTGACCCATAGAGGCTCGCAACCCCTGACATATAGAACAGCTGTAAAATGTGTAAATAAAACTTGAATTTTTATTCTGTCAATCTGTATTATGTCATATGTTGTTCTTTTTTGCTGAATTCGTCTTAGTTTTTGGACTACAGCACTCGGAAATATTGGAGGGAATTATGAATAACTTCGTATAAGTGTGACAAAATCTATATAATCTGTCCAATATATTTTACAAGAATCAGTTACATAACTAATGTATAATTAATTAAAACATAACTAAACCACGCATTATGCAAATGATTAAAGACGAAGAAAATAAAGTGATAACTTGCCACATTAATCTGCGCTGAAACACAGTGTAATAAATGACACAGGAGTAAAATTTAAGTTAAATGGAATATTTTAGACACCTTTCAGTTGTTTAATCATTTTTTGTACGGTGGGGCAGTTAATTTAAAGTAATTTGGAGAACAGCTTTAAGTTAAATGTAATCTTGCGCAGCTTTAAATAATTCACAATCATTTGTTTGTTTTTTCTACATGGGGGGCAGTCAATTTAAAGGAATAAACCAAGAAAACAGTTCTAAGTTAAATGGAATCTCTTACGCAGCTTTAAGCAATTCAATCATTTATTTATGGTGTAACAGTTGCTCTAAAGCAGTTAGAGGGATGCTAAAGCCCTCTTTCAATGATCAATGAACTACAAAAATCGAATATCCCATCCGTAACGCTAAACTCAAGCATTTTAAATAGAAGATAATGCAGATTGTAACGTTTAAGTTGATCACTATTTCTTACATTTTGATGTGGAAGTACGTAGTAATAGGGAGAAGCAATGGATTCTAGAATTCCAAATAGATTAAAAAATTCACCCTTTTCTCGTTTCATTATTGCATTAAAAACATGAATTGGCCTTTTGCTTTGTATCTGTTCTTTTAAGAAAGCTGCAATATTAATGTTTGAGGAGCAGAAATATGAGCAATTATTTCCATACACTCGTCTCCATATCGATTTACGCATTGAACTAAAACAATCGATATTTTTAAATTGCAGTTTGTCCAGCCAATTTTCCACGAATTGCATTGAATACAGATGATGCCAAGCAGTGACAAATGGAGAACCCCATTTATTTCTGTAATCGGGTACTAAATAATAATAAAAATCTTCTGTTTGTTCATGTTCATCAATTCTTTGAATTATTTGCTTTTCTGAAAAACCATTGTGCTCAACTTGTATTGTCGGCCATTCACGGAAAGGTTTGTAATTATGAACCAAAACAGGAGATTCCGCAACTTTAGAAAGAGCGTAGATTAAACATCGTTCTAGCTCAAGGCTTCTTGTCAATGGATAAAATATAGAATGCCTGAAAGATAGTTTTAAATAATCGTAATCTTCGCTGCTCGCAATTTGATACTCAATCACATTGCGCATTCTTGTGATGTACGACATTTCTTTTTGACTGTCATTGATATCACTCAGGGTTAGCAAAGGAAACATCTGAAAATAGAATGACATGCAATTAATTTGTATTTCCTACACTCATGGTCTCCTCACGTCGGCGAGGGGAGTAAATTTCAGAATTTGAATGCTAAGCTCAAGTGTCGTCCTTGCCGCTTAACTTTTTCATGCGCTGAATGTTTAACAAAAATAATGCACTAGAGGGAAATATATATAATTACAAATATTTTAGTGTAACCTTACAAAAGTGTAATTAGTCAACAAAAGCTGGTACATAAACACTTTTTCAAATAAAGGATGCCCAAAGTTTTAAAAGTAGATACATATTGTGTACCACCACGCTTCTGATTGATTGAATATTAACGTCACACTGTTCAGCTACACGAGGGCTTTTGGCGACGGACCACGAAATTTGGAACCATGGTCAAGTGACGTGGATGACACCTGAGCTGGCACCCCCCTCTCCTAACTACCACACCACACCAACGGGAGGACGTTTCAGCTCTCGACAGATTTAACGTGCATCGCTGCCCTACACGGCGGGTCTTTAATGGTACTGGGCTCGAACCCGTGACAAAGCAAGCCACGGTCTGATACCTATACCACTCGGCTACCGCGGCCACACCACCACGCTTCAAACAGCATGATAGTTCTGGAAACATGATTTTTCCTCCCTAGGCACAATGGTAGCTTTAGCTAGTTATTTAAAAGTTGGAAAACATAAATACACTTCATCTTACACTGTTATTTTCACCCTATATATTAAAACATTTTCAGTTTTACCTAATCTAATGTTGTAAGCTTAATTTTAGTTTAGTTCTAATTTACCTAATATTAGTTTTAATTTTTAAATATTCTATTCTATACATTTTATTTTATCTAGCTTTATTTAGTTGATATATATAATAAGTGTATTTAGGTTGTATTTATTTTTCCTAAACACGAGCAATAGCTCATTCAGGACATTTGTATAATTTTATATGTGTGTGCGTACTACTATTTAAGAAATATCTTTTTAAAAAAATGTAACTTATGAAAAATCTGTCTGGCACAATAAACATGTCCCTTATTGCGAAAAAATAAACTGAATGCATTCTGTATTTGTAAAGAGAGAGGGTGGCTTTCAATAATGTGATGGTACATTTTTTGAACTCTCCTATTTTCATACAAGCAATCCATATGTGAGATACTAATTATTGTAATATTGACTTTAGATACATAATATGGGTACACTTAATTGATTTGTATCAAATATCATAAGAATTACTTTCATTTACACTTAAAAATACACAACACAGTCACTTCCGAAAAATACCAGTCAACAGACTCACAGTTGATCAAATAATGAACTACTGTATAAACCAATTATACACAATTAGCTTTTGTTCCTAGTAACTGCTAGGAGTTGACCTCTAATGGTTTGGAGAATGTACCAACTAGCATCAATTTCTGAGACATTCAAACAAGTAGTACGTTGTATGTTCCACCACACAATAAACGGTTAAGAATTGGTGGTACAATATATGTACCACCAAGCATGAAAGAGTCAGGCATGGCTCAAAGTTTCGGGATCCGAACGACAATGGCTCTAAAATTTGACGTTCATAGAAGGTCAATCATACTGTACTCAGTACTTGCGTATTATCACAACCATGCCAACCTTCAAGATAACTCGCCAAACTGACAACAACCCCAATTTCCACACGTGTCGTAGGTACTGAATTGACAACCATGGACTTCGTTTCATATTTCTCCAATTGCCGCTTTTCTGAACATAATCATTCGTTGATATGGCAAAGTCGAATGCTCAAATGAAAATCTGGGATTTATTGATTTCTTAAATAACAAAATTCATAATATTAGTGTATATTATTATTTTTATTGTGTATATAATAAATAAAATGAAATAAAAATACAATTAAATAAAAAAGGCATTCTTTAAAGGTTTATTATTTATTAAAATTACTTATTTTAACACGCTTTTATCAGTTTCACTTGTATGTAAATGAAATTTGAACTATATTTTTAACCGCTTTAAAAGGTCAAATCGATTAGAAATTTGGCACACTTGTCAGGGACCGATGACAATACAGCAATTTCGTTCCATTATCCCAGTGTTCCTCAAACTGTGGGGAGCGCCCCCTGGGGGGCGCGAGTATATCGAAAATAAAAGATTTAAAAATATTTAATTTACTGGAATGTATTAAAACAATATTCTTTCAGACATAGTAAAAAGTGCACGTTTACTCTGATATCATTTATAGGCGCGCGCGATATTTATAAAAATTTCAATACCTAATATCAAAAATATTCAATACCAAAAATAAAAATTTCGATACCTAATTAGCTATCTTTCATCATATAACCAAACAAAAAACTTATTTGATTTGCTGTAATCCCATGAGATGAGATATTTAGTTTATTACGCTTCCTTTTTAATCCTAACATACTACTCATTCAGAGAAAAAACAGATCCCGGAGCCAGAATTTAAAAAATTTAGGAACAAAAAATTCATCACTCATTTTTGAAATACTGCACATTATAGCTGTAATCTGTTTGACCTTCTAAGTTATTGGTACAGTTATAGTTATTACCCCTCTCTTATGTGTTTCTCATTTAGGGAAGTTGTAAGTAATGTATTTCTCTGTTGCACTTTTTTCCATGAAAAGAGTTTTATGATATTTGGAAAACCACGGAGAGTATATATTTAAGAGTAATCTAAAATATATAAAGCACAACGAAAAACGTTTTACAAAATTTTTTATTAGTAACATTATAATGAATACACTTTTTACCCGGAAATGGTCACGCGGGACACAGTTTACGAAATCGTTAATTCTGGCAAAACTTTATTTGTTACAAAAGAAAAATTGAAAAGTCCTTGAAAGTAGGTAAGTATATTTTCTCATAGTTAAATTATTCACTGGAATTACGATTTTTATTGTGTACTATAAAAATAATTATAAAAAAAGGATTGGGATGACTCACAATAACCCCGCTGGACCATTAGTATCGAGTGCGCGCCTGCTCCAGGGTTAAAATATGTTGAAGTCTTTTCGCTTTAAATATTAAAAATAATACAATTATTCTTCATCTGAATTTTATATTATTGTTCATTATTCAACATCAATTCTAAATGAATTCTGTAAGGCTTAAAATTATAATTCGCTTTAAACTAATTATACTTTGAGCAATCATTTAAAAAAAAATCATTTTACATTTTTGTAAACATTGGCTTTACTCTCTCTCTCCTTACAAAATTCAGCGATTATTTCAATAATGTTTTGTTTTCTTATAAATGAACTCGTGCAAAGAGCGGGTACTTCAGCCGGTATACTTTTAATGTATCAGTGCTCCATAGTTTATAACTAATTAATACTAAATTAAGAACAAGTTTAATAAGTATTAACGACTTCCATGGGCTTGTCTTGCAAAGCAAAGTTTTTATAAGAAAATGCTTACGATTCGAAATTCACCCTCTGAGTTCTTTTTCTATATTTAGCAGATATCTATATTTTGTCTTCTGAGCAGCCACCGCATTTTGCAATATGTTCAATTTAAAAATTAGAGAAAGGAAAAATAACATGCATAACAATTATCCTATTATTTTACTTATTTATTACATAAAAGTAGCATGCAAAATTTAATACATATGTTACTAATGTTTGTATGGTTTATAATTAAGATCGCATATTGTAGCGTTAGCATCAAAGTTCATTATTATTGCATTCAGTACATTATTAATGTATAAGGGGGGCGCGATAAAAATTGTGATCGAAAAGGGAGGCGCCAGTATTGAAAGTTTGAGAAGCACTGCATTATCCTGATTATTATCCTCAGAAATAACGTTTTTAGATTTGTCGACTAATTCCATTTTCCCGTTTCCAGATTTGTCGACTAATTCCATTTTCCCGTTTCCAGATTTGTCGACTAATTCCATTTTCCCGTTTCCAGATTTGTCGACTAATTCCATTTTCCCGTTTCAGATTTCTCGACTAATTCCATTTTCCCGTTTCCAGATTTGTCGACTAATTCCATTTTCCCGTTTCCAGATTTGTCGACTAATTCCATTTTCCCGTTTCCAGATTTGTCGACTAATTCCATTTTCCCGTTTCAGATTTGTCGACTAATTCCATTTTCCGTTTCCAGATTTGTCGACTAATTCCATTTTCCGTTTCAGATTTTCGACTAATTCCATTTTCCCGTTTCAGATTTGTCGACTAATTTTCCCACTAATTCCCCGTTTCAGATTTGGCGACTAACTGCAAATACCGTTTCTAGATTTGGCGACTAACTGCAAATACCGTTTCTAGATTTGGCGACTAACTGCAAATACCGTTTCTAGATTTGGCGACTAACAGATACCGTTTCAGATTTGGCGACTAACTCAGATCCGTTTCCAGATTTGGCGACTAACTCCAGATCCCGTTTCCAGATTTGGCGACTAACTCCAGTTCCCGTTTCCAGATTTGTCGACTAACTCCAGATCCCGTTTCCAGATTTGGCGACTAACTCCAGATCCCGTTTCCAGATTTGGCGACTGAAAGATCAAGTTACAACCCTATAAAAGCGAAAGCGTTTGCTTCAACAATTTCTTGCCATAAAATAACACTTGTCAAATTTTTCTGAAAATAGAAATAAAAAAAAAAGACTCATACACGTGAAAAAAAAATTACGTTCTAACCCAGCGTTTCTCAAACTGTAGGGTGTGCCCTCCATGGGGAGGGGAGGGGGCATGATAATTCTACTTGGGGGGCGCTAGGATATTGAAAAGTCCAAAGTAAAAGATTTAAAATATTTTTAATTTACCAAAAGGAAGCAAAAAAAATACAATCTGACAAAAAATAAAATGCATATTTACACTGATATAAGATAATTATAAATGTATCAGTGCGGCAAAAAATATTTAATTGATAATACTAAATTAAAAGCAAGTTTAGTAATTACTGGTGATTTCCATGGGCTTGTCAAAGACAATATAATACATACATTGATAATATGTGCAGTTTATAATATTAAAGTCGTATTGTAGCTTTAGCGTCAAAGTACATTATTTATGCATTCAATACATTGCTGTTGTGTGAGGGGGGCGCAATGAAAATTGATTCAAAATTGGGTCGCAAATACGGAAGGTTTCAGAAGCCCTGTTCTAACCGCTAAACTTCTAATTAAAGTCTGTTTTCTAAATTCTCTTGTGGGATCTGTGGAATGAAACATTCATTGGTTCATTTTACCAAATCAGCTGAGAACTGATTCAGAGGTCTCTTACCGGAATAAATAATATCTCACAAACTCTTCGATTCAAAAAGTGTACTTGTGTCCAATACTGATGCAAGTTTCAAAGAGAATATTGAGCTATTTTTAGCGAAAAATACCATTCACTTAACACCTTCTTTAGCATAAAATATTTCAAACTCTTAGTCCTTCCAAATTTCCTTCAGTTGAATGATCCTACATTTTACAAACCAGGACGTATCGACGCACTGATAGGGTGCCAAAGGATATTCAAAATTCTAAAAAATGGCGCATTTAAGATTCGTTCATCAATGAATAAAGGATAATTCAAGAAACTAAAAATGCATGCTTTTATTGTAGATGGAACTAAAAAATGAATAAATTAGAGCTTAAAAAAACTAAAAAACACGCTTTTATGTTTAATCGAACTAAAAAGTGAAAAAATAATTCTTAATATAGGAATAAAATGATGAACGAGAAAATTAATGTCATTGGGGTAAAACCGTGGGATGCTATGTGCTACATTTTTACACTAACTCAGCATTTCGGAATAGAACTTGTAAGAAATTATAACAATTGATATAGAGTACTCCACGCTTTTACCCCAGTGACATTCCTTTTCTCATTAATCATTTTATTCCTATATTAAGAATTATTTTTTTACTTTTTAGTTCGATTAAACATAAAAGCGTGTTTTTTAGTTTTTTTTTTAAGTATAATTTATTTAGAGATGGGAGCCCTGTTAGCGAGACTGTACGCATACATGTTGAGGTCCCTGTAGCGAGGGGGGCCCGTATCATTAAAGCGGCTGATACGGCGGTAGCTACGCCACTGGGCCCCAGGTCAATTGGCGAGAGCAACACCTAAGTTGTGGCCCTCTAACTTGAAACTTAGTAATTGCCTCAACAGTCTGAACAAATTAAATTGCATCCTCCTTAATTGTTAACCCTCTAGTTACTGATCAAGTCAAAAGATCCATAAGATCGATTACTTCATCATTCAATAGAGGGCGTCTGAAGGCATGGGCCAACCGGGCCCAGGTTCTCACCGTAGGTGGGGGCCTCGGTTCTTTCACGATTCTATCTTAATAAGATCCGGATATTTTTAAGCGTTAAATATTATTCCCGTGCATATTCTTCGAAAAACCGGGAATTTCAAACTGCATGTGTCAACTGGTAAAAGTGGCAAGGCTGTATTATGTGATGACAGTTTCCCATGTCTGGACCCCAAGACGAAATACATAAACAATCATTCAACCAATTTATTCGAAATGCGGCTATCGGTTGAGCCGGTTTGTGCCTAGGTTTGAGTTTTGTGAGTCGTGTACTTTTACTTGTTTCCAATTATCGTTTGAACGAGTACATGACAATGCATACCATACCAACGGCGCAAACAAGGGGGAGTCCTCGGGTCCGTTTGATTTGTAATTCAGGTTGATACATTTGGCCAGAAATGTTTGTGTTATTTTTATTTAACATCGGTACTCAGTGTATAAAAGATTCGCATCTTAAAGACTCTTTTTCAAGTGAATTAAATTGATTTTCTTAATGTAAATGTGCCACATTGAACATTGTTTATCTTTGATAAGCATGGAGAGTGAGTCATATTAATGTCGCACTGAAAAGCTACACGAGAGCTATTGGCGACGGACCTCATAATTCGGGACTACGGGCAAGAGATTAGAACGACACCCGAGTTGGCACCCCTTCTAACTTCCCCACCACACCAACGCGAAAAAGTATTGTATTTAACGTGCAACGGGCCCCCTCTACACTGCAGCACAGACTCGAATTCATGACACATCAGCCATGAGTCTGATCTTGACCACTAGACCACCACGGACCTAAATCGTAGCGGATAAAGAGCTTTGAAAAGAGCTTTATGGAAACAATTTCCCGAGAGCACCCGATTGTAAAACACGATTTTTAATACTAATTTATAACACTCAATTTAATCGCATAAAATATTACCAAGAATAAACAATGAAACTCGAAAATTATACTAAGTATTATTTCAAACCAGGGGACATCACAACCGATTCTGAAAACTGAATTGAAATGCGGCATTCATATATTACAGTTATTCCAAATTGTCCAGGAAATATCACGTATAAATATGAATCTAATTTATCTATAACAATTTTAATTTCACCTTCAAGGTCAAAAACATTCTGTTACAAGACTGAGAACTGAAATCAATCCTGTAATATTTCTTAGTGGATTGTTGAAATTGTCTATTTCAAGCTAAAGTTGCTTTAAACCGACTTATATTAAAACTTTATATTTTACCAACATATCAGTAATTCAATCATATTCATATTTTTTTTTTTGAGAATGCAGCGTTTGTCAAACTGTGGAACGTGCCCTCTTAGGGGGGCGTTATAACCCTACAAGGGAGGGCGCGAGGGTAAAATCCTAGGAGAGCCTACACCCTTGGCGACAAACCGAAAAAAGCGCCAAGCCAGAACAAGATGGCGCCAAGCGAAACCGACAATGGCGGCAAGGGAATATAGTGGGATAAGGTGGATGCGTAATGAAAATATATGTAAGCAATACAGAAATTAAAAATTTAAGATAAAAAATATAAAAACAGCACTTATTTCTTACCGCTGATCTTTTCCGAGAGCAGAGAACAGCAACAGATTTTAAAAAAGCCTTAAAGGTCTCATCACTAAGCGAATGATCGTGTGAACGCCGCCATATTTATTCTGCAAGGTAATGGTCGAACATAGATTCGGCGTGGCTGGTACGATTTCGAAGAAAGCGTTTTATTGCCGACTATGTTACATCATGCCGATCATTACATTTAGGACATTCATAACTCGAAGCAATCAATCCTTCCTTCCTTCATACACCATTCAATCAATTCTTTCTTACCTTTCGCATTCAACAAAGAAAAAAATTCTAAAGTATATTCCCTCGCACACGCAGCCAGCCCGGAGCCCAACGACAAAATGAAATTCAAAATGCGCGCCCATAAAATACGAAAATGCTAGAAATAGTTAGGGTTGTCATATGTAGCGTTTAAAAGTAGGGTTACCAAGATGGCACAATTATCGCCAACCAAAGTAATTCGCGTCAAGGGTGTGGACTCTCCTAGGAGTGAACCCAAAATGCATTATGACATAAAGAAATAAAACATTTACACTGATATAATACACTTATTAATGTATCAGAACAGTACATAATGTATTTCATAATTAATTTAACAGTACTAAGTTCAGTGGCGTAACGAAGAATATTACGGCACCCCTGCAAACTCGTGTTTAGGTCCCCAAGCCCGAATACGTACAGTCAAGCTTTGCGCCCCCCGCAACGAGGGGGTTGTGGTGGTCTACGTTACGCCACTTACTATATATATGTAAGGATAATTAAATTAGATTAAAAATTAAATTCCCTATCTAACACTTGACTCATCTTTCTCAGTTTACATCTTCAAGTATCAAGCTAATCACCTATTTATTTCTTCCGAACATATGGCCTAGCCAATAAACATGTCTAATTCCAGATCGTTAGATTTAATAGCCCCCATATGCCAGCATTAACTTTCAAGTACAATCATAAAATCCGCTATACTTAACACATGTTTTTCAAGTGTTATCCATTTTAACTTAAAATCGTGGCGTGCTTTTTTATTCCCTGCTCTTAGTGTCAGAACAGATGTAGAAATGATTGAATAAAGATCGTCCTTTCATGTTTCTAACTTTTAATCTGATTATGTCTTCAAAATCATGACATATATACAAATTAAGAATAAATTTAATATTTACCAGTGATCCTATGGGCATGTCAAAATTATATACAAAATATAATACTTAACTTGATAACTTGTATGGCATATAATTAAAATCGTATTGTAGCTTTAAGTAAAAGTATATTATTATTGGATTCAATAGACTTATTGTATGGAGGGAGGAGGGGGCGCGTTGAAAATTAAGATTGAAAATTGGCTCGCAATTATAGAGTGCTTGAGAAGCACTGGAATAATGCATTGACAAACCATTACCAATTTCCCCTCACTTATTGAAGATGAATTTTGCTTCAATACCTTAAGAACCATTAAGTATATTTCAAAAACTTGCATGACTATATTTTGGGAAAATTCACTGCATGAAATTATATATGTCCATAATCAAATAACAGTTTTTCAGACATTTATTATCGGAACACATACTACACAATTACGTCTTTATTATTTTATAATGTTCAAATGTATAAATATATTCCCCAAAAATATGTGAAAAGAATTAAAGTTATTCTCAACCTCTAATGCTGTAACATTAAACTTTTAACTACTCGAATTTTTTCAAAGAGTAAGAAGAAAATTGTACTAAAAAGATTGCTAATTAAATATTTTCTCAAAACTTGAATATTCGTTGAATGCATTTACTAAGCTGTGAGAGGAAAAAAAAGTTTTGTATATAAAACATTTTGAAACATACTTACGAAATGAGGATTAAAAGCCATTGGAGTCGTTGATTTTATTTCAAATTATATCTACGATATACGTGTGATTAAGATACTGCGTTTCAATTTTACAAAAGATATAAAATTTTCAATGTGCGCGGTAAACATCTTGACTTACGTAGTATACCTTCCACCAATACCATCAAATCAAAACACAGCGCCAAATGCTGACGTTCTCGCGCATGCCCCTTCTGAGAAATAAAGTGGCGGCGATAACCTGGTAGGCGGTAAACCCACCGTGTAGAGAAAAAGCGTTAAATCTGTCGAGAGTTCAACGTCCTCCCGTTGGTGTGGTACTTAGGAGAAGGGGCGCCAGCTCAGGTGTCATCCTCGTCACTTAGCCATGGCTCCAAAATACGAGGTCCCTCGCCAAAAGCCCTCGTGTACCTGAACAATGTGCGTTAATATTCACTCACTTAGCGACAGTTCTTGAAACTTTGAACCTCGGTCAAGAGACAAGGACGACACTTGAGCTGGCACCTCTCTCTCCTAACTACCACACCACACCAACGGGTGGACGTTTGCGCTTTTAACAGATTTAACTTTCATCGCTCCCCCTACACGGTAGGATTTTAGTGGTACAGGGTTCGAACTCGTGACATGCCAGCCACGAGTCTGTTACTTTGACCACTATTCTACCGCAGCTACCAAAAAAAATGCATGAATAAGGTGAAAAATACACAGGAAGGTTGAAAATCACTGATTTATTTGGTTTTTATGTAATGAGAAAGTCCATCTAAGAATCAAATTGTTTTTTCAATCAGGTGATATGACGAGGGAAAATTTTGGATATGCTTTCTAAGTAATAAGTGATCGTTCTATCTGTTGAGTACCCAATACCCCTCCAGGGGTATAGATCACATGTTGAAAATTAAATGAAGTAGAGGTTCATTTCTTCTATTTTATGATTTTTCGAGGAGGAATGCCATATAAAATGTCTGTGATTCACGCTGTTTAGAACTTTTCTTAGATCAAATAGCTAAAAATAACTTCTATATTTTAAATCTTACGTCTAATTTTTTATTTGCCCATTGTGTTATGTTATCTCTTTTAAATAAGAAAAATACTGATACTTTCATATTTCTACCTTTCTTAACAGAAAACAAAATCATGAATCTAAAAAAAGAGTATGTGTGCTTATGACCACACGATAGAAGTGATAACTTCAAATTTTGTAATGTTATTTCAGTGATTAGTTAGGTGAATAAAAAACGAAGGGGGTGTTATATTAGTATTGTTACATAAAATTATTTAATCATATGTCTGTACGCATAAAGTAATATTTTTTGCTAAGTATACATATTTGTGAATTAATTGTATTCTAAGAAGAAAACAATAGGTTTATGGTAGCTGAAATAGGTTATAAATACTTTATATAAATTCAAAAAATTATTTCAATATCTAAAAAAAACTTCGTCAAGCGTTGTTCCGTACTTTGTCGTGCTTTCATTTGGATCATTTGACATAAACTGAATTGTGATCTTAAAAAATCTACTAAAGGCTTTTATTTGTCTTTTGAAAAATCTACATTAAAATCCTCACTTAAAGTAATAGGCAATTTGTTTAGAAGAGTTGATTCAGTTTCAGTGTAGGCAACTAATATTTTGTGAATAAATTCGATAATTTTCTTTACACTTTGATTGTGCGAAATATAAATAGTAATCATTAGAATTATTTGTCCATTTTCTGCTCTACATTTCGTTGCACACATTTCTCCGATACATGACTCATTAAACCCAAATGATTCAGTAGAAAGAATCCCGCCATTCATTTTCTCTAAAAGAAGTGGGGAAGAACCACATTTAGTGGAAGCAAGGAACTTCACTTTCATGGAATATTGGTGGGGGAGGGAGGGGACAAGTTACCGCGTTTTATGTTTTTTGGCAGTGGCGGGGGAGGGAGAATAACATTTTGCAACTTTATACTTCCCTTGAAGACAAGAGTGACCTCCCAAAAAAAAAATTGCCAATTTTTTCAAAAAGTCTTTATATCGAACTTGTTCCTTCATTTTTCGATTACCCATCGCCGTTAAAATTTCTTCATTACTCTATTTTGAATAATTTAAGCATATATTGCCAAATGTAATGAATATTTTTTTAAAAAAGAAAAAGCAGGCGTGTTATAGTTTACAGAAAATGAATTAAAGGAATGCAAGACATTCCACATGGCATGTAATTCTAGATATGTTTCTGTTATGCTTGTAAAGCAAGATAATTGGCAATCAACTATAACAGATATTTTAACTCGAATTTGTTCGATGTATAAATATATATATTTCTGTACTCGATTGATTCAAAAACCATACGTCCAATCGACGTGAAAATTCGGAAAATTATAAGGTACATCCGCGGGAAGGTTTTTGAATTTTTTAAAAAAAATTAGAGGGGGTTCTAGGTGCTCCCCCGAACAAATATCCCAAAAATATCAAAATAACGGGGTGACATACATATAAAGGAGAAAAGCAACTCACTCACTGACTAATCACGAAATGTCCGGAACTATTAAACCTACAGACTTGAAATCAGGTAGGCAGGTTCCTTTCTTGGAGTAGACATCAGCTAAGAACGGTATTTCGCAAAGATCGAACCCCAAGGGGCATTATATACATAGAGAGAGAGATAATTAGAGCTCCATTATTAAACTATTAGATGTACAGTCTTGAAAATTGGTATACACAGATTCCTTTCATAGAGTAGAGATTCTCTACAAAATGATTTTTACGAAAATCGACCTGCAAGGGGCGTTGAGGGTGCTTAAGGGGCGTTATGCATAATTATTTCCATTTTTAAGCTATTGGACGTACAGTCTTGAAATTTGGTAAGCGGATTCCTTTCATAAAGTATAGATCCGCTACAAAATGAGTTTTGTGAAAATCAAATCCCAAGTGCCTAAGGGGCGTTATACATAATTATTTCCATTTTTTAAACTATTAGACTTAAAGGACTTGGTACCCTAAAAATCACAAACCTATCGTTTTTTATTTTCATTTAATCTTATTCTTTGCATTATTATCTTTCGATTGATATATCACTTGCGCATGTCGGAAAGTTAGAAGTTGACTAAAACTTCATTTGAAAACAAATTAGGCAATTCAGCCACACACCCATTTTAGAAAAAAGCTAAAAAATGCTTTATGATAAAAAAATCTATTTTAGAAATAGAAATAATAACTATAAAAAGAATGTGTAGTATTAAAAGCAGAATATTTCCGAGGCAACACAATAATGTAATTTTTCTTCCTTGTAAAATGTGTGCATGTAAAATTTTTTAAATTAAGGCATTTTATATTAATAATTTTATAATTTCAGTTCTTATCTGATATATTTTTCATACAAATGTAATACTTTAATATTATAAAGAAAAACACACACAGAAAATTTCTGTCGTGACAGAAAAAAATTTTTTAACATTTTTCTTGAATTTTCTACTCTCTAAAAGTTGATCATTTATAAAAATGTGTGGGTTGAAAAAAATATGAAAATGTAATTATTTTAAAGAAAAACGTATAACTAATATCTTAAAGTGGTATTTTTATATAAATTTAATTAAGCTTATAATAATTATTTTTCAGAATTATAAACTTTAAACCTGTTTTTCTCAGTTTGTGTTTTCGAAACCTTAGTGCATTCAAAATGCTACTCCTTCGACAATTATTTACCAATCACTTCCATTTTTTTCTTGCGTGTTGAAAATAAAGCCTGTAATAAAATTAGGGATCCATTTTGCTATAAACTGAATAATTTTTTAAAAAAAAAAAAATAAAATGCAAGACATGTTGGCTTTTTCGTTGATTTTTAGCCTGTATATCAACATTTTATTTTTTTTCTCGAAAACGAATGAAGTTATTCTAAAATCGATCCCTAAAGTTGTTTAGATCATTATTATAAAAAAATTTCGGGTCAAAAATTAATTTTTTACAAAAGGTAGGATTTTAAAATTTTCCCAATTTTCTTCAAAAAATTTAAATTTTTAAAATTGTGTGAATAATATATGAAAATTTTCATCTGGTAACATTTTCTTGAATAGAAACATTGTATAAAATGCTAAAATATAATTTTTAAAAACGTAAATAAGAAGTTTGCTCAAAGGGTGCCAAGTCCTCATAAAGTCTTGAAATTTGTCACGCATATAGCTTTCATGGCGTAGAGATCCGCTACAAAATGGGGCTTGGAAAAAATTGACTTCAAGTGGCGTTGTGGGGGCCAAAGGGGCTTTCTACGTAATTATTTCAATCTTTAAACTATTAGACGTACAGCATTGAAATTTGGTAAGCGGGATTCCCCTTTCATAGAATAGAGATCCGCTAGAAAACGAGTTTTGAGAAAATTGAATCCCAAGTGGCGTTGCGGAGACTTAAGGGGCGCTATAGAGAATCACTTCTGTTTTTAAATTATTTGACGAAAAGTTTTTGAAATTTCGTAAGTGGAGATTCTTTCCTGGAGTAGAGTTCTGCTACAAAATAGGTTTCGTGAAAATTTGACTTATTTTATATATGTATTTATACATATACATTGTACTATTATATGGACTATTTATTTTAAGTGAACAAACAGTGTGTATAATTCATTTTTACAGTTGAATATCTTTAATTAATTCGTTAGCTCTAATGGATTAAATTTTTCAAAGTTGAGTATTTTGTTTATATATATCCCTTAATTTTTTCCATGTAGTGATTAAAAAAAATATTGCATAAAAAAAAACTGCAGTAAATCATAATGCATAGATAAAGGGTCAAGTCTTTACAAAAAATATGACATGTCATTATCACAAGCAGTGGCGTAACGTACACCACCACATTACGGGGGCAGTGTTCTTGGTGGCCCAAGGCCTGACTGCCACCAAGTTAAACTACTCTACGGCCCCAAATCTGACTTTACTGGGGAGCCCAAATGTTCTCCTTTACACCACTGATCATAAGATTTACATATATATATATATATATAATATATGTATATATATATTATTTATCTTAATAATTTAAAAATCACTTATATATTTTTAAAGTATTTTTTTATTCACCTTTCAAGTTTTCAAGGCTAATAGGTATCTTAAAAACTGGGATTTCAACTTGTTACCTTATAAATAGTTTTATTTTTATAGGATATTTTTTAAGATGTATGTGGCTTTGACCCGCATAACTTTGACCTAAATCAGCTAGTTTTAAATAATAGCTAAAACGTTCTTATACGTCATATTTAAAATTCCTTTTGATGTTTAAGTACTCGGGAACTTTAATTACTTGCGTCTTAATGATACATGACTGACCATCGATGTAAAATATAAGTTTATTTATATCTTCAGATGAAATATATAATTACAATTTTTCTTTCAAATCGAATCACTTGAATTCTTCGCAGAGGCCAATAACGAAGCTTCAGTTGGCATGGTAGCCTAGTGGTCAGGGTATCGAACCACGGCTGCTTTGTAACGAGTTCGAGCCCAGTACCACTAAAGACCCGCCATGTAAGGGGGAGCGATGCACGTTAAATCTGTCGAGAACTAAAACGTCCTCCCGTTCGTGTGGTGATTGATTGATTGAATATTAACGTCGCACTGTTCAGCTACACGAGGGCTTTTGGCGACGGACCACGTAATTTTGAACCATGGTCAAGTGACTTGACGACACCTGAGCTGTCACCCCCTCTCCTAACTACCACACCAACGGGAGGACGTTTCAGCTCTCGACAGATTTAACGTGCATCGCTGCCCTACACGGCGGGTCTTCAGTGGCATTGGGCTCGAACTCGTGACAAGGCAAGCCACGATCCGATACCTATACCACTCGGCTACCGCGGCCGTGGTAGTAAGGAGTGGCGAGTACCAGCTCAGGTGTCGTCTACGTCACTTGACCATGGTTCAAACTTACGTGGTCCGTCGCCAAAAGCCCTCGTGTACCTGAACAGTGCGACGTTAATATTCACTCACTCACTCACTAAATCAAAATTTAGAATGCCCTTTTCGAAGCGCGTCCCGTTTCATTTCGCATCAAAGGATTAAAATCTATAGTTTGGCAGATTTATTAGTGATTCTTCGTTAAATGGATTAGACCTTGACGTTTTGGCTAATTTATTCTCGATTCCTAGTAAAAGAACATCTTAATTTGTTTACTCGTGCCTTATTAAGCGGTTTAAACTTTTCCTTAAGACAATAACAGTGGTTAAAAAACAGTTGTTGCAAGACTTGTGTATCATTCTTTCCAACTCTTTCGTAAGATAATCGTAGGAAAGGAATCCAAGATGAAGAAAACGAACCTATGTGTAACTACAGGGGAAAGAAATCTTTTGTCACTAATGACAGGTGGTTGTCTGAAACTAAGACGATTTGAATAAATGAGTTATTATCGTCTTCAAATATAATTTCTCTTCCAAAAGTGAACAGATTTCCCCCTGCAAAACTTGGAGACTAGATCTGACGTCACCAATTTTTTGAACTTCATGGATCAATAGCGCGCTTCTCTCTTGTTTTATACCGAGAAAATGCGGTGCAATACAAACCAACCACGCGATTACACTGTTGTTGGTTGGTATAATTTTCGTATCAATTTAAAGCAGTTGTATTCGTAACAATTGTTGCAATTTTAATTTATTCCGTTCAATTGTGCTTTTTAATAATAAGAATTAAAATAAAACGCAATGGTAAGCAGTTTGCAGAGTAGAGGCGGAGATTGAGGTACGGTTGAAAAAATGAGCGAGTCAATGTAGAAAAATAGATAACATTTTGAGATATTTTTTAATCATCATCAGATATATAAAAACAAGCGATATTTTTTACAAAAAAAATTATGTGTAAAAAAATTACATCAAAATAATTGGCTTACTTTTTTTACCAAGCCACCATCCATGGTTCTAGAATATTAATGCTTACCACACACACACTGTGTTTCATTTATTTAATTATTTGTAGTTAAAACTTCTCACATTGTTTTATAAGAATTAGAATTTGTTTTTATTTTCTAATAAGTGTTATACTGATAATTACAAAAAGCACCTTGTAACGTTCTGATGCATCTGAAAGTGGCTATGATATGATAAGTGATAATGAAGAGGGTAGTAATGAGACTTTGAATTTAGTTGTAGTAATGTGTAGTGACTCTTTCTAAAAAATAAATAAATACGCATTTCATTCCGCATCTTTAGCATATATATAAGAAAATTCTTCAGCAATAAAATGGTTAAGTATTACTCATTTTTTATGTTATATTAGTTCCTGTTTGCTTGAAATCAGTTTGTAAATTTTTGGTTCCAATAATGTCAGTGCAAGATAGATGGATTGATTGATTGAATATTAACGTCGCACTGTTCAGCTACACGAGGGCTTTTGGCGACGGACCACGTAATTTCGAACCATGGTCAAGTGACGTGGACGACACCTGAGCTGGCACCACCTCTTCTAACTACCACACCACACCAACGGGAGGACGTTTCAGCTTTCGACAGATTTAACGTGCATCGCTGCCCTACAGGGCGGATCTTTAGTGGTACTGGGCTCAAACTCGTGACCAAGCAAGCCACGGTCCGATACTTATACCACTCGGCTACCGCGGCCACAGAGCAAGATAGAGAGCCGCGTATATTTAAAGCCGAAACCGGTACCGATAGTTTCAGTTGTTTTCATAAATAAAAATGTCTTTTCGCAGAAAGTATGATTCACTTATATATACTGATGAGTATTCATTTTTTATAGAGAGCCAAAAGTGTATGAAAACAGAAATCTAGTACGTGCATTTATCAACTAATATAGACAAGGTGGTTCTTTTTAATCTTTATAAAATACACAATAACCACCGTTGTAATTTAATTATGTCTCTGTTTACATTTCCATATGACTGAAAAGAAAATTCACGAAAAGTAAGTACTAACTGGAAACGGAAAACAATATTAACAAAATTTAATGTTATGCCACCAATTTAGCATGGTTGCCAACTCTAATTTTTCAAATGTTGTTAAATAAACCTGCAAAAGTAGCTAAAAAGTCGCTAAACTGAGAAGGAATTTTGCTAAAAATAGTAACTAAAACTTAAGGCTGTTTTCGGTCAATGTTAAAGAATAGGGATCAAACGGGAAGCACATTTGTGGTCAGGAAAAAGTTCCAATAGTAATAAAAGTTTTTAGGGACATAAAGAAATTAATTGTTTAAAGGACAGTGTTCTCTGAATTTTGATTTTTCAAAAAAATACGCAGTTTTCAGCATTATTGCAAAATGAAATTTGAATTTTCTATGTTAAAGTATATGAGGTGAAAACGCGAAACACATTTTAAAAAAATATTTATTTTTTCGAGAAGTATTAAATAGCATGTAAGAAAGCATGCTTCCCTCTTTTGACTGGTGTAACCAGAATTATGTTTTATGCTTTTATTAGTTAACTTTGTTTAAATTTTAATTTCATTCTCTGAATTATTTTTGGTGTAGTTCGAACTATCTCAAACAGATGGCGTCACGACGGTTTGAAAGGTGAATTTATTCTTGTCTACGAATACTTATTCTTTGTGGCGATATCTTTCTGAAATATAGTCGCCAGCTGAAATAATGGCAACTTGCAAATTGTGACAAATAGGGGACAATGGAAATGATTTATGATGTATAGAGATTTAACATCTCAAATCGAATGAACTTTTTTATTTGGGAATGTTTTAAATATTTTCTGCATGTTTATTTAAAAAAATTCATTTATATAGATAATTTATAATTATGCTGCTTAGATTTTTTCTTTTATTTGTTATTGTCTATAAAAATATTTAAATTCTGTGAAGCGACTGAATGCAGAATTGAAAGTATACTCATTTTATAATTGACCAAAAGTTGTAATTTAAATAAAGAACACAAATTACTACTCCTTGAAACTCACAAATTAAAATTTTAGTCAAATTATTGTAATACAATTACTTATTAATTCTCATTTTCTTTTAGCTAAAATAGAAATTTTTTCCATCGAATAGATTTTATATTTGTAGGGTTGGATATGTGCAATGGACAACCCCTCCCCCTGTACTTAGGGTGGAGCACCCCACACTGACGTCACACCCCGTCAGGAATGTCCGACAAAAGGACACACGGGAAAATATGTAGACGGACGTTAGGAACGCTAAGCTTTAGACGTAAGAGAAAGACGTTCTCCTTTGCTGTTTAGTATAATTTAGATATTTCATCTTGGTAAATAAAGCATTTATCCTCCTTAGGTTGTGTAAGGATCTACTGCCTGCACCTGGCAACAGGTCGAACGAGACACACGAGATAGAGAGAAGGACCTGGCAACGAGAGAGGAGAAAAGGTCGGAACGGGGGAGAGAGAGAGAGCGGTGGCGAAGAAAACCGGGGTTGTGAAAAGTAGAGACGGCTGAACGATGTATCGTAATCTTGTAACATCTCAATATATTCTTTATTTTAAGAAATGTCCCATAGAAGGTGTGGAATAAACAGTGGGACAAAACCCTGTCTGCAATTATTTTCAATTCACAATGTGAACACGATCAGAAAATAAACCCACAAGTTTACACTGGTGTCAGAAGTGCGATGCAATGGAGCAGAAGTTAAATGAATAAAATATTTCAAATTGTGATCGGTGTTCGTGCTACATAATTGTGAAAAAGGTTCTAGTGGACATTCGGTTTGAAAGGAAATTTTTAACAAGGAAATAGAATCCTGCAGTGTATCTTCAAGTTGATGACCACGTGCATCCCGGGAATTGCCCTGCAGCAGTTTCAAGTAAAAAAAAAAACCTTCTTCATATGGAGTTTTACCATCACCTGCCGAGTTGGGCTATGAACGAACAGATGTCGTATTTTTTTTCATTTTCTGATGAATGGAGCCGTGATCTGAAAACAACGAAGGAAATCCCAGTAGTGTTCAAGTACAGAAACAGCGATCATGTCGAGGTAAGTGGCTATTGTTCCCCTAAGTTAAAATATTGTGTGAATATTTAAAAGAGTAATGGGATGCAGTCATATTTAATTTGTTTTTTTAAAAATAAAATAGAAAAAGCAGATATATCTGAAAAAAGAAAATTTCATTGGTTTATTGCAATATTCTAGGTTGTTGGATTATTGTGTCGATGAAATAAGAAAATTGTGTACTTATTTTACCTGAAAATGATAGGGTATCATTTTAAATGTTGTAAAATATGGTATTTAGAGTTCTAGTGTTAAACTATAATTTCTTTTTTATCATCATTCTTTACTGTTTTGAAGTTGTCTTAAAAATTAAAATCTGGGTATAGAAAGTGTTTTGCATAACAATTCAGTTTGCAGAATTTAAAAAAAAAGAATTAGATTAATTTATCTTTAAATAATGGTTGCGAAAAATGTATGTTTGAGTGGGTGAAAAATATCCATTAAAAAAATGTGTATATGTATTTCAAGTAGACGGACTTCCTGTTAAAATGTTGTAAATAAGAGATTTTGTAGGTTATTTATGACTCAGAATATGGCATGTTTTTTTTTTTTTTAATATTATATGATAGTTTTTCATTTTAAGTAAAAGTGTTGCAATTTGTCAGTTAGTTGATAGTTTAATGCAATCTGAGGTTATTTCCTTTGCTCGTAATTTAGGATGTATGTGTATATTGGTTTTTTGTTTTCTGCATAAGATTCTTCTTTTAATTAAAAAAAAAAAAAAGAAACTAAGAGTAGATTTATGATTTGAGAAATAATTCTATGGTAATGTAGCTAAAGTATGTTGCTAATTGTGTTTTTTTTATTTTGAAAAAGGTTCTGCGTTCTGATTAATAACAAATAACTGTGTCTCAAATAAGTTTTATTGTAAGCATATTTCGTATTGTGTTTCTGGAATTTGAGTACTCTTAGAAAAAACGAGTAGAATTTTTCTTGCTTGTTAAATATATAGTACTAGGTCATTTAAGTGTTTGTAGCTAAATTTGTCAGAAGGTAATTTGGCATTAGGTTTAGCTTGATTAAAAATGGCATTTCTCATTAGAAGTAAGAAAATTGACTTTATTCAATTAGCGCGGGACTTAGATGAGTCACCTGATCCGTCTATGTCGAAATTTGTTTTAAGGAATTTAATAATCTCTAGTAAATATTACAAGGAGGAAGAGGCAAAAGAGAGAGTTATTGGAAGTTATTACAGCTGAAAGGTTAGAGACAGAACAGCAGCAAAAACTAGAACAACAAGAACAATTATCAATTGAAAAATTACGCTTGGAAATAGAATTATTTAGGAACGCTATAATCAGAGTGCTACTCAAAATAATGGTCAAACCTCACGTGTAAAATCTTTAGATGAAATAGTTAAAATGGTTAGGCTGTTAACTGTAAAGGTACCCAATAAATCAGACGGGTGGGACTATTTTTTTCTAGTCTTGAAAAGGCTTTCGCTAGTGAAATGGTTAGCGACGAGTTAAAACCGAAGGTTTTGTTATGCATGTTAGGAGACAAAGTGTCAAACTTATTAGTTAACCTAGGCGAAGAAGAATTAAAAGATTACGAATCTTTAAAACAGGTTGTGTTCAAGGAGTATGAACCCTCACCAAAAATATGTTTAGAAAATTTTAGAAAGGCCAAACGTAACTCTGACGGAACTTTCTCTCAGTTCGCGTCACGTTTAACATCGATGCGGTTATACTACGGTAAGTTAAGAGGTGCGAATGATTTTGAGTCAGTTAATCAACTGATCGTAGCAGATAAAATGTTTGAAATGTTGGATTCTGAGACGGCGACCGATATTGGTGTGCTCCAAGGGGAAGAATGGTACAAACCCAGGGACTTGGGCAAACAATGTGATATATTTTATGCTTCCAAAGGGAAATCCTACGATGAACCTGAGAGAGCTAAATGGAATGATAGTGAAAAGAGAAGTTTTAATGGTAGTTGGGGTAAACGGCCATTTGGGGAGAAAAAGTCAGATAATTTTTCTTCTAGGAAAAACTGATAAAGGTCAAGTAACTGAAATTAAAAAATTCGCTTGTTTCACCTGCGGATCAGATAAACATTTTAAGCGGGATTGTCCGAAAAACAAAGAGGTAGATAATAAAAGACTTAATGTGAATAAGGTGTCAACAGAAGGGATGGAATTGGTAGATGGGACGGTAGCTGCTAGAGTTGATTTTCTAGGTAAAGTCATTCCTAGACGGGCTATTGAAGACAAATTAAGTAAATTAGTGAAAACATCTATCAGTGTAGATGGGAAGTTAGTCCATGCGTTATTGATTCTGGTACGGAAATTACTGTTATCAAGAAAGACTTAGTTCCTGGAATATCGGTTGAAGGAGCTGCCACGATTTATTTGAAAGGTATTTTCGGTCCAGTGGTTAAATGTCCTTTAGTATATGTTCCAATTGGTCTTGCTACCGTTGGCCAGGTTAATGTGGTGCACCAGCAAGTGTTGTGTGCTTTGGAGAAGTTTTGGTAGAAGACGTGTTGCTTCCACCAGATGTTTTGGATATGTTGGGAGGAGCCCAGAGTGAAGAGAATTCACTGGCTCAAAGCTCTCAGGACCTGAGGGTTGACTCAGGAAATGTAGATGAAACCGAGGTTTCATCGGGTATTCTGCCAGAGAAAGCACAGGAGCACATTGAGGATTCTCAAAGGAATATTACTTCATGTCGGAATGAAGTGGGAACATTGGGTACTAAGGATGAGGAGGTGACCGCTGAGATGGATAAAGGAATCATGGTGGCTGATAGTTTTCGTTCCGAACAGGAGGGTTGTGCCGAGTTAGCACTGGTTTGAAGCATGCTAAGGAAGGCAAAGGAAACTATTATGAAGTAGATGGGTATCTATTTCATAGAGATAAAATACTCGGGGAGAGTATTGGGCAACTGGTAATTCCGAAGTGCAGAAGAACTGAGGTGTTGAGACTAGCGCATACTTCAGTGTTCAGTAGTCACATGGGTCCCAAGAAGACGCTTGAACGAATCAAGTATTCTTTATTTTGGGAGGGTCTAAGTTCCAATGTGAAGAAATTTTGTGAATCATGTAAAGAGTGTCAGCTCACTCGATCGGTTAGGATTAAAGACCGATCACCCATTACACCTGTGGCAAGGTCTGAATTGCCATTTCAGGTGGTGAATATGGATCTGATAGGTCCAATTGATCCGCCAAGCTCAAAGGACATACATATATTTTATGTCTGGTTGATCAGCACACTAGGTGGGGCGAGGCTAGGCCGGTGACTAGTCTCAGTGCGAAGGTAACCCGTGAAGCTTTGTTAAAGATATTTTCGAGAACCGGGATTTATCTTTTGTTGAAAAGGGAAGGTTTTGTAGAAAATAGCGCAACATCGTGGGTCACGGTACTGGATTTGTGGAAGTGGTATTTTTGTCGTTCTCTCACGAAGAATTATGCCGCATGCTTTATGTCGTTTGGAATTTGCATGACTAAAAAAGTGAGGTTTAAGATTGAATACACTTCTTATGGATGTAATTTAACGGCTCAGGTTTTAAGAATGTTAGAGCAGTTTGTTGTATCTCGAATAGTCGATATAGACATTCTGATGCAAATTTGGAAAAATCGTGTAAAGCAAAGTAACTGTGTATTAGAATGGGTGAGATGGGTTGGGTCGGAAATCATACCGGCCAAAGGCAAATTAGAGCGATAGGAAAGTTTTTACTGTGTACTTAATATGGATTTAGTGAACTCATTGAGCATTCACATTCATGAGTTAATGAAATAAACGTTGTCTACATTAAGATAAAAACTGTAATGTATATATTTAGTGGTTTTTTTTGTATAATGTGTTTTCTATGTTTCTGTTGGCAATCCCATTACAGTTTAGATCTTTCTGGGAACATAGTCACTTATTTCAATTGGGTGGACTATTTATATTATTCCATGTGTTTGTTTAAAGGAACTATCACTAGAACAATCATCAAAACTATTGACTGTTGCAATTATTGTGTGTTCGGTTTGTGAATTTTCTGTTCCTGGTGTTCGAAATGGTAAAATCAGCCACAAGGGGCAAATTTTACTCTTAGGTGGGACGTGTAAGGATCTACTGCCTGCACCTAGCAACAGGTCGAACGACACACACGAGATAGAGAGAAGGACCTGGCAACGAGAGAGGAGAAAAGGTCGGAAAGGGGGAGAGAGCGGTGGCGAAGAAAACCAGGGTTGTGAAAAGTAGAGACGGCTGAACGATGTATCGTAATCTTGTAACATCTCAATATATTCTTTATTTTAAGAAATGTCCCATATATAGAAGGTGTGGAATAAACAGTGGGACAAAACCCTGTCTGCAATTATTTTCAATTCACAATGCGAACACGATCAGAAAATAACCCACAACTTTACAGGTTGTAGTCATTTTTCCATATATTTGACGTAAGACATTACCATAAAAGATTGGAACAATTATTAACAAAATCTTGTCTTCTAATTTAATTAGCAGAAACTTATTTTTTCAATTAATTTTGCTCAGTTTCTAAGCCGCACCCAAATTCTAAGTACGTTTTTGTCAAAAAAAAAAATTAAGTGGGGTAAAATATGTTATTGATATATGATATATTTAGAAAGTAAAAAGTGTCCGTGGTAGCCTGGTGGTCAACATAACGTACACGTGACTGGCGTGTCATGAGTTCGGACCTAGTACCGCTGAAGACCCGCCGTGTAGAGGAGCGATGCTTGTTATTCTGTCGAGAACTCAAAGGGTCCATCCGTTGGTGTTTTAGTTAGGAGAGGGACCTTTTATACTTATATATATATAACTTTTTAAAATATACGAGAATCTTTATTTTTTCTGTCCGACAGTACCTGGTTCAATTTTCCCCTGCGATGAATATTTCCGTCTTTGATTCTAAGCTGCACCCAATTTTTAGTAGCACTAACATCGCAAAAAAGTGCGTCTTAGATTCGAATAAAAAAGGCAGTATCGCGATTTTAAAGTCTCTGTGTCTAAGTTTGCCTTTTTTTCTATTAAAAATTACTGTCTGGCATTTTCCAGCATTGAACGATTTCAATAACCTGGTCAAGTTCTAGACTAAATTTTTAATATAATAGATGCTGTGATTTCTTTGCGAAATATATTTTGCACATATCAAATTTAGAATTTAAATTAATTCAAAATATATCCATTAGTTAAATTATTAGTTAAATATGTGACAAAATTTTTAATTAGTAAAATTTTTATTTAACTCTTTTGTGGGGTATTACTATATGAACATATATTTGCTGCTCATTGTAGATTTTCCTTTTAGTACTATAGTTAAAATATTGATTCTTATTACTAAATTATTTTTATTTTAGAATTAGAAAATAAAACATTCACAAAAAGATAAACTGCTGAATAAACTTTTAAAAACACTAGTTTTTATACAAATTAAAACTTAGTTTTCTTAATATTTAAACGGTGTTTAAAATTTTTTAAAAGCAAATATACATAATTTTTAATTTTATTAAACTTCTGAAATGAATGATTTATTTTATAAACGAAAGAAATATATAACTGTAATAATTAATAATGTTTGCTATTTTAATCTCGCAATTGTCGATCGAATTGCTCGATTTTCAAATGTTAAAAAGTTTTAAATTTTTCATTTTTCCCATTATTTATTTGCTCAAAAAATATCATAATCAGTCATAAGCTGTTTACACCTTTTTTTTTGAGGGGGATATTGAATCTATCCCCTAGAAAGCTTAACTAGAAAGCTTTGTAAGCATTATTACAAAGCTGTTTTACCATAAATTATTGTTTTAAACAATCTGTTACTTAGTTTAATCACTATATAATAATTTACTTTAATTAATTGCAGTTTTGTTAGCTACAAAACCGTTTAGCGTCCTTCCAAAGTCCACTGCTCATGTCATGATGTCAATATCTCACATGGTATTTTTCAAGCACTTAATGTATTCTTTAAATTTTAAATTTTTATTTGTATTAATATCCTTAAATTATTTCTTTTGCTTTTTAAGTACTATTATTTTTAACAAAGGGCAAGAGTTAGAGACGTAGCTACAGACGATCAGCCGTATCAATGATACGGGGCCCACCGCATATGTAACTACAGTCCAACTAAAAGGGTCCTCATATATAAAAAGGAACCCTGGAGGAATTTTGATACAGGGCTCCCTCAGAACTAGCTACAACAATGGCAGGAGTCATAACATTACAGTCACTCAAAACCCTGATAATGAGAGCTTATAGCTTGGAAGAGCCAGTACTCTGGTCATCCACCACGACACATGTAATATCTCATAGGAATTTCTCTTCAGAGGGGACCAGGAAATACTTGTTGGTCCGAAGTCTTAAGGAAAGAAAAGAGTAAAAACCAAAAAGGAGAGAAATAGGAAACTTTTATTGCTATGTACTAAAATCAAAAAGAGGAAGAAGCCGTATGGGGGATGTGTGAGGGAAGTCCCAACTTTCGGTGATTTTTGAGGTCATCTGATTGGATGGTGTTGAATAACCTTTCTGACCGAAGTAAAATATGGTGGTCATCTTAGTCACTTTTGAAATTTAGAGTAGGGACCTTTACTTCTTACAGGAGGTATTTCAATTCAGCTTCTCTTTTTTAATATTGCCAGATCAAATAATATCGTATCTCATGAAAGGGGTGGATGAAGATCTCTACCAGCGGTGTTAGCATAGTAGATAAATTTGCTACGTGTTGCCGTGAAGTGGATGCCATGAGAAAGAAACGTACCGCTACGATATGAGATGCTACCTAATGTTACGCCCATATCAAGAAGATCTAAGCGATCTAATTAGAAGGATTGTTAAAGAAAAAACCGAGAAATTACTCCCAAGGATTGCAACATGCATAAACGTCGGCCAAGCTATTTAGAATCCATTATCCAAGAAGAAGTTTGAAACAATTTGACCCCACTCACTCGAGAACAACCTGCACCTTCTCCTTACAGAAGTAAAAGGACTGTCGAAAGTTCCTGGAGACCAAGGCCAAGATCTCGACAAGAAAATAGACCAACTCAACAAGATACCGGAAGGAAGACTAACCTTTGGTGTACTTCAGGTAACGTACCAATTTGCTTTCACTGTGGACGACTGGATCACGTGACTAGATATTGCCGTGATAGACGATGCGTTTTTAGCGCAGCAAGGCAAAGAAGGCAATTAGACCAGTACGAACGCTGGGATTCTGACTCGTGATTCTTATTACGGCCGCGATCCTGAATCTAACTACCAGCGTTATGGAAGTAATTCACCGTACCCTAGACGCAATCCACAACGCAGCTAATCAAGATCTCCATCTCGCCGCTCACTTGTGAGGACCAGTGAGAAAACTAAGACTTGCGACCTGCGTGGAAGGTAAGGCCGCAATAAACGAAAACCCTCCAGTATACACGGCCGTTAAACTAGTCAGAAACTTTGTATCCGTCGCTGTCAATGGGCATGTCGTTTATCTTTTGGTTGATTCAGGAGCTGACTATTCAGTAGTTTCCGAACAGTTACGCACGCAACTAAGGACGCCTATGTTCTCAGAACACAACCCTATTCTTCGAACTGTCTGTGGTAAATTTGTAGAAGCTATAGGACAATGCATATTGCGAATTTTACGAGCTCTGTTAACTTACGAGCTCTGTTAACAGACGACCATAATATTCGCGCACAGTGACACCAGCCTAAATTGCTGACGTAGATACGCAAAAGGTGTATCCTGATCGGGAACACTCTGATCCGAATATTCCCATCCAATTCAAAAAAAGCTCATTAGTATGTCAAACAACGCCAGACGATCAAAATGCGAAACAATGCCAGACTCATAATTTACGCGAACCATGGCAGGGGCTTACATTACAATTCTTCTGGTGTGAAAAGGGATTACCTGGTGCTTTTGTGGTTAGGGTATAAAAAACTGAAATCGAATTTTAGATCAAACACTATACTTGCAGGGGTAGGTGAACCAAAAGTGGTCACCGGGTGCATCTCGGAGCGGGGAACAAGAATCTGGATTCGGATTTCAGAAGCTTCCCTAACTTAGCTGGATAGTGCCAGAATGAGGTAGAATGGCTTTGTGATCGAATCTCGCGTCCGGAGTTTCATTTCCTACAGCGACTAAACTTTCAGGCACAGCCTTGCAAAAAATAACGATTGCAATAGGAAATTGCATTGGTCATTGCGTTTTCAGGCATTGTTGTCAGATGTGTGGTTGACATATTTTACATTCCATATTCAAGTTGAAATTAGACATTCATAAAAAACCAGGCGCAATGTGTACCATTGAAAAAAAAAGCGGATTGGTATTGCAAAGGAGTTCAATCATAATCAGATGAGTGTACCATATTCCATAAACATTCACACGCGAGGCTTTTCACAGAACTTTGCAAGATTTAATTGGGAATAAAAAATATTTGGTGATGCTGTCCTTGTACTGTCTGGTGATTTTCGACAGTTTTCCAGTCATTCCTCTTGCACTACTTTGCTCACGAGATTAACGCATTTAAAACAATGACTTTAGTGCGAAGCGTCAAAACACTTCGATTGATCATAAGCACGAGAGTACAATTGCAAGTTGATCAAAAGAAGCAAATATTTTCTAACCAACTGCTGGATATTGGAAACGGTTAAGTAGAACTGCATCCCAATACATAATGAATCAAATAGCAAAATTCTGAAATGTTTTTCAGATAAAAAAATTAACTGTGATTCACAGCATCTTCCCGGATACACTGTATAATTATCTAGATAATAATTGGCTTTGTAGTCCTGTTACTTAATTAGAAAAAATGCTGATATTAATAAAACAAACTTCCGGATATAGAGTTGTTGCCTGGGGATCCACTGCTTTTTAAAACAATCGACAATATTGTTCATGAAAACAAAACCGTAAATTTTCCAACTGAGTTATTGAATTCTCTGGATATAACAAGAATGCCACCATACAATTCTCGGTTGAAGATTGGTTCACTGGTTATTTTGCTGCGTAACTTAAATCCACCTAGATTATGCAATGGTACATGTTTATTCATCAAAAGAATTACTGGGAAACTTCTTGAAGCTAACACTTTGACCGTACAGTTTAAAGGAGAAATTGTCCTGTTTGCCACGGGTTTCCACTGATATCATCAGAAACTCTAATGCCATTCAAAAGGATTCGATTGCCAATTCATTTGGTTTTCGCTATGTCCATACATACATCTCAAAGCCAATGTCCATTTTATGCTTAGACTAAGAAAATCCATGTTACTCGAATGGACTATATGTTGCATGCTTACGTGTGGGCAAACCGTCGAATCTATTTGAGTTAGCAAAAGACGGGTTACCGTAAAATATTGTGCATCGTTTAGGGATTAGTTATATTAAACTTGTTTAATATTATACTTTAAAAAGATAAAAATAGTATTAAAAATTGATAAAAATCAACGTTATAGTCGCCTCATTTATAAAATTAAATCTTATGTTGTTACTTAACTCCATAAGCATTTCATGTATTATACTATACTCAAATAAGAGATGAATAAAATGCAAAATTCAAAACATTATATTGTTTTATGCTCAATTTCAACTCTCCGAAATTGCAAGCGAAGATTAATTTGACTTCATTGAATGGCTTAGATTAATACTAAATCAACGTTTAAAACAAAGCCACAGCAACACGGGTGGCCGAGCAGCTAGTACTTTTATAAACATTTACTATACCATGATAAAAGATTGAATCATTTTTTCTTTATATGTACTAAATACTAGACTGAATATTCCATTGTTTACTCTACCGGGACCAACAAAACAGTTTTATTCACGTTAATACATTGTTTTTGCATAACTAATTCGTTTTGTAACGGAAAATGCACCTTTTTTTTCATTTGTAGATAAAAACACTTATAATGAAGGAGAGGGAACAACTTATTGACATTTCAAAATATTCGACGTTAAAATATTTATTTAAACAAGAAAAGCTCCTAAACTTTAGGTTGCAAATTCATGCAAAATACAGTCACTCAAAAAAGTATTGGGACAAACTACCAGTTCATAGATTTTTATCGTAATATTTTACTTAAGCATACAAATGAAACCAAAAAGAAAAAGTAAATGTTATTTTAGTAAATACAAATAATAATTTTAACAAAACTCATACAGTAATGCAATTATGGTTGAAATTGATAATAAAATAAATCGAGTTTTTAAAAGCGTGCTCAAAACCGTATTGGGACACTTCCCAATAAATTAAGAAAAACAATTCAAATTTAGAAATTAATATTTTGTGGGGCCACCCTTGCTTTTTATGACTTCTCGAAGTCTTTGGCAAGGATTGTATCAATTTTTTTTAAAACGATCTATCGGTTTTTGTCCACTTTCTCTCTCTCTCTTCGACCAAATATTTTCTTAAATCCTGCTGCTTGGAAATTTGGTGGTCATATAGTTTTTGTTGCAAAAAATCCCACGCATGTTCAAAGGGATTAAGGTCTGGAATTTTTGCAGGAGTCTTAATAACACTAGGACCCGTAACTTGCAATATATTTCTGATCATTATCTTGGTACAATTAAAAATGTCCTGAGATTCCCAGCCTGCTCTCACTTTGCATTAAATTTCGTTTGAAAATGTCAAGATAGACATATTTATTCATTATACTGTCAATAAAGTCTAATTTCCCGACGCCAGAGCTTGCCATGCAGCCCCAGACAATTTGGTTACCCCTTTCATATTCGATAGTAGGCCTTAAATTTTTGACATGGATTGCTGTATTTGATTCCCGCTAAACGTTTTGCGTGTCATCCGATCCGAAAATGTTATATTTGCTTTCATCAACAAAAACTGCATTTTCCCAATACTCTGTTGGCTGCCTCACATACATTTTAGCAAATACCAACCTATCTTGTCTATTTGCTTTTTTTTTTTGCTGCTGCAGGGCTTTCTTTGAGGTACTCTACCATGATACTTATATGTTCTCAAAACATTCCCGAGACTTTCAGGATTTACTGATTTTCCGAACCTACTTTTACATTGCAAAGTCATTTTTACTGCTCTAGTTCTTGGGTTATTGCGTACTTTTCTCACAATCCACCTCTCTTCACGTTCATTAAATATCTTTGGACGCACTGATCTTTGCTTGTTTTCAACATTATTAGTTTTCTTGAACCTGTTAATGACAGCTCAGGTGTCGTCCACGTCACTTGACCATGGTTCAAAATTACGTGGTTCGTCGCCAAAAGTCCTCGTGCAGCTGAACAGTGTGACGTTAATATTCAATCAATCGAACCTGTCAATGATGTTAAAAACAGTACTTACTCAATTGCAAGATTTTTTCTATACAGCGAACTGATTACCCTCTTTCCAATGACGTGTTACGAGATTTCGCACACCAACCGATACATCTTTTTTTCTCGCCATTTTTTCTATAAATAATCTTATTTATTGAAACGTTTACGTTTAAACACTTCTGGTTGTCAGCCGCTGGTACAGATTACTGATTTAATGCAGCGGTTCTTAAACTTTCGATCGCCGCTTTCCCCCCCCTGTATGCAAGAACCTGACATCGCGGATCCTCAAGATTTTTAACAGCCCTGCCTGACACCCAACACACTGCTGAGTGATTTAAAGGTTTCTCAATCATCCTAAAACTGCCTCTGCTGTTTTTACAGACTTTTTAAACTTTTTTTCCTTTAAGGAAACAGTAAACATCTAATTAAAAATATTACACAATACGAATTTTAAATGAATGTGGTGTGTTAAAATTTTTATTGAGAAGGATGTTGCTGCTGTTCTTTAACAAGAGTTGTTGCATCTAGTGTAATATTTGAGTTAGTAGAAGAGGGAAATCATACCATTAAATGACACATCTTCGCGCGGACCCATAGAAAGGTGCTGGGGAACCTCAGGAGTCCGCGGATCACACAGTTTAAGAACCGCTGATGTATGGCGTAAGTAAATACGGCGTAGTAATTTAGTCTGTCAATAATGCCAGTTGACGTATTATTCAAAATTCCCAGTTTTTCGGAAAGTATGTTCGGAAATAACAGATGATTAAAATTTTTCGATCGAATATTATTGAGACCGAATCGAGAACGAGATGAGGTCTAACGGGCATCACACAACCTCTCTAAAATGGGTCTTCGGGTGCACCCGCCATAAATTCGACTCGACTACTTTGGTCATTAATTCCTGACCATGACCTCTCGGTTACTGGGACCACATGAAAATGTTCGAAAAATTCCCAGAAAACAAAGTATGTTGAATAAGCGGATTCTTTTTTTTTTATTTAATTCTAATATTCCTTTAAATGAAAAAAGACAATTGCTGATTCAAGGAACGAAGCACTCCACATTCACTTTTAAGTCTCTAACTTGTCAAAAATGTTGGTTATTTAGTAAAAACGAATATATATATATATATATATATATATATATATATATATATATGTATATGCTAATTTTAAGAACAACGTAATTAACAACTTGATTCATATTCCAATTAAAACTAATGTAAAACCAGCTTTTCAAATTTTAATTACTATAAAAATAAAATACTATCTCCGACAATAAAGTTCGATTAATAGTCCTGTACCATTAACGTAGATGAAATATTAACGATAGGTACCAAACTATTCATCAAAATTTTCACCTCTTATAACTATGCGGTGCCCTAGTGGTCAAGGTAGCGGATCGTGGCTGGCATATCACGAGTTCGAGCCCAGTACCAATAAAGACCCGCCGTGTAGGGAAGCGATGCACGTTGAATCTGTCGAGAGCACAAACGTCCTCTCGTTGGTGTGGTGTGGAAATTAGGAGAAAGGGTGCCAGCTCCGGTGTCGTCCTCGTCACTTGACCATGGTTCAAAATTACGAGGTCTCTGTCGCCGAAAGCGCTCATGTAGCTGAACACGCAGTGCGACGTTAATATTCAATCACTCACTCACTCATAACTATGCATCGCTGATATCTGCTATATATGTCCTGGAAACTTTGCAAAAGGTCTTCTTTTGAATCTCTCTCTTTGAAACTCTTCTTTTGAGACAGAAATATCGTCAAATTTCTTTCATTTCAAAGCTAGTTTGAGCCACGAGAAGAGAAAAAGTCTGGAGAATAGAGATCTAGCGAGAATGGTGGATGTTCAATTTGTACCATTCCCTTTTTGCCAGGAACTGTTTGGTGATATTGTCTATGTGAGCGCGAGCATTTTCGTGAAAAAAAAATATGAGCCTTGTTGTGCCTGCTGAGGTCGTACCCTGCTAAGACAATTAATGAAACTGGTCAAAATTTCAATGTACTTCGCAGCATTCATCATCCAGGTATCATGCGCACAGTTAATCGACGATTTTCGTGATTAATTTACTCACTTTCTCCATGTTTTCGTCACTGACGGAGGTCGCCGGTCTTTTGCTTCGGAAGTTGTCAGAAACACTTTCCCGGCCTTCTCGAAAACGGGTGAACCACACGTACACACACTTCATAGACAGTACTTGACCTTCATAAACGCATAGCAGTATCCAATAAGTTTCAGTCGGTGGCTTGCCTAGCTTAAAAAAAACAAAGCTTTAAATTGATATTTTGTTCATTCATTTTCCTAAAAACCAACGTACTAAACAAGCACTTTGTAAAACATACCTTACACGGAACACATATGAGTTTTAATTGAACAATGGTGGGGGCTGATGGTCAACATCTGCCGCTACGCATGTGCAGCGTTTTGTTTCGCCAGTGTTGCCGGATCGGAAGTTCTGACTTTATTCACCGAACTTGTTGTCAGAGGTTGCATCAATTTTGATATTTCACCATTCTCTAAAAAGATACGAAAGATTAGAAAAAATCTTAAGCCACTTTTAAGCATTAACCTTACAATTAATTCTTGTGAAGATATTAAAACTGCTTTAAGGTTAATCGGAATTTACAGTCATATGAATAAATAAAACCCTTGAATCACAAAATTATGTGTTTAACATTTACTGTCTATCCAAGGTTTGCGATGGAATTTTACGTAAAATGAAGGGGGTGGGGTTGGACACCCAATTGCCCTATATTCTTTTTATCCTGTCGCTAATACATTTCTCATCTTCAAACTGGCTACGGGAAATTTCGATAACCGAAGTGACGTGCAAGTGAACATTTACCGATGGAAAAACAATGCCACAGTTACTTAAGGTGACGAGGACGACATCTGAGCTCTGACACATCTCCAAGCTACCACACCATGCCAACATGAAGATTTGCACTCAAAAATTTACTTGGTACTATTTTAAACGAATATACTGAAGAAGCTAAATGTGTGTGTTGTGGTACATAGATACTAGAGTCCAAGATTGTCTTTTTCTGGATTTATTCATAACATTTCGATAAACTTCAATAAAACAAAACAATTTTACAAATATTAAATCCTCTCAATTTAACTATTAGACTGAAAATATTCTAGAAAACAACGGCACTCCTAGAAGCCGAAGCCAAGATTTTTAAATAGACAAAAAATCCTTGATAAACAACAGCGACCAAACGCGCTGAAGCCAAGTTTCCCATTCTATTTGATCTGCTACATTTCGTTTTCGTCGGGATGCACCCCACGTGGGTCTGAGCGCAGTGACCGATATGCTCCGCCCACGCAAAGGACGATAATTTACAACATGTACAAAAATCAATTTTAGAATTTAAATATCGTTAACTGTGTTTTGTAAACGAAAAAAATTGAATGCTATTTTCTCACCAATGTCCCATTTATGAAACCCGTTATAAAATCAAACTTTTTTTTAACAATCTTTCCAAGTTTATATTCGACTCTCATCAATAAATATTTTGCGTTACTTTTCGATCATAGAGTGCGGGGTTTATTAGGTTATCTGAGAAACTTAAAAGCCGTTTCCTCCTCTTAGAAAGAATGCGTCACGAATCTTTGAGCGCCAAATTGCTTTTTATCTGATTAGATAAACCATTACACCAAAGGAACAAACATTACTAAGTCAAAGATCGTGAGTATAAAATGCGAATTTTATTGGGTTACACCACTTTGTTTCCTATAATTTTAAATGTATCTGTGTATATAAACGTAAATATCGCTCAGGATGATATATTTTGTGCACGAATACTAATTACGTAAATGCTTTTTAATATATTTATTTGTGTTTTTTATCATAGTTGATAAATAGTAATTTATGGGTTGCACAGTTAATATTTTAAAAAATTTCGTATTTTTCCCAGGATCAGCTAGATGGATAATTATTAAAAATCAACAAAGGAACACATTTTCACAAATCGATATTAACTTTTGTTCACAATTATCCAAAATACATAAATCACTTTAAATGACTAAAAAATTTTAAAAATTAAGTATTTTAAAATCACTTCAGTAGTTAAGTAAAAGAAGTGAATTCAGAAATAATTAAAATGATTATAAATCATTCAATAATACTTTTTTTATCATCAAGATAAGCAAAGTGAATGTGAAGTATTTTCGATTATATATAGAAATCCACGTTGCCAGATTTTCCAGTCAATCATTAAAAATTTGATTTCTTTCAAATTCTTATATGTCCGATGTGTGTGTGTCAATATGATTTATTCAACAACAAAGATTTTTGGCATTATTTTGTTAGAGCATGGTACATTTCCATCGTGTAAAAATATTTGTTAACTTCAAAATATTTTATATCTTTATTAAATGAAAAGCATGAATTACATTTTAACACTAAATACATACTTCAGTTACTTTTCATTGTACTTTGGTACTGTTAATTTTATTTTGAGACACAAAAATGTTTCTGAGACCACATTTTGTCCTATAAATAAAAATCCAATATTATACATAAAATGTGTATAATTTTTCTTCCAACTTTATTTACAAAAATGTTTTTTAATGTAAATTAAAATGAATTTCTATTAGAAATAAATCTGCATTAGAATCTTTGAATAACTACTAACTATCCTGGAGAAATATTCTGGTTTTTTTTTGTAATTTCAAAAAATATTTCAGATGAATTTTGAAGGAAGTTACAAAAAAGAGACTATGTATTATATTTTAAAACTAAGTAATTTTTTTTATACTAACCAGTTACTTTACTTAATATTGTGATTTTGCTGCTCCTAACTAGTTTATTCATTTGAAGATCGATAAATTTACCTTATAAAATTTCCTTAATATCTAATAGGCGAACATAAACATTTATAAAGTTGATTTCATGATATAAGCAAAGCCTTACAGAAAAACCAAGGATATACAAGATGTTTTATACCCTAATTTCTCTTCACTCAATGAAAAAAAGAAACATACCCTGAATGTTAATTTTCTGCAGAAATGTATCTCAAGTACAGTTTTTCAATATGTAGTGTCCAAGAACCCTTTTTATCTTACCTATAAGCCATACGTATACTTCTAACTTTTTAGCAATCGTTAGAATATATTAAAAATTGCTGACAGAGTTATGGATTTATTGTTATACAAAAAAAGTTGCTTCAGCATATTTTCTTTCAATAGCAAAATATAAACACAGAAATTTTAAATTCCTTGTACATGCTAACCTACAATGTTTAAAAAAGGAAAATGTAACCAATTTGGGGTTATAAACTGTTCCGAAAGTGAATTTATATTAAGTAGCTGTTAAAAAAAAGAACTTATAGCTGTAGACAGTGGCATAACGGAGAATATTAGGGCTTCCCTGGAAAGTCGGGTTTTGGGCCCTAAGCAGGATCTTACACAGGATTGCGTACTTGGCACCCTTCAGGTCTCCTAGTATCCTGGCCCACCCCATCAACGTAACACCACGGCTCACAGCTGTGATGAGGTGACTTTTAACATCACATCATTTTTTAGACTTTTCTTTTTAAAAAAAAATAATGAAAATTATTACATTACAAAAAAGTATTATTTATTCGATGATGCATTTAAAAACATATTAAGCATTTTTAGCAATTAATGGAAATAAATACTACAACAAACTTCATAAAATAATGATACAATTCAAGAATTTAATTATTTAAAAAATTAATATTAGAAAATTCACGAAAAAAACTCAAATTTTATTCTTTTCCTCACTATTGCAAATAAGCATTAATGTAACTTGATTCCATGTTCAATACCTGTCTCTTCCCTTTCCTGACTTAATTATGTTAATCCCGATCAATAACACCTACAAGTACTCGTACTTACTGGTTTTAACAGGAAGTTGGAACATCATTCGAACAAGAATACATCTATACTATTAAAATACGTATGTAAACAAATGTATCGAATCTTTCTATGCCTCTATTTTTTCACGAACCGCACGACGCAGAAACTCGCCGAAGGTACCAAAATTTCGGGAATGATCCGAGGAATACGTTTTGACCATTTATATTCCGATATTCCAATGGACTAAATTCATATGACGTCATAGTTACATGATAAATGAGCCACGTGTTTTCGGCCAATCAGTTCATAAATTATTGAGAGGTCATAATTATATCACAAATATAATCACACGTTCCAGCCAATTTGTTTATGTGTTTCACTGTTGCCAACTTTTGCTTTTTGCAGAAACTTTATTTTAGAAAGTAAATTTTTGTCAACGGTAAAATAATGCACATAGTTAAACAAAATGCACTTAATTTAAAAGTATTCGTAAAATGTAAGTATCTTTTTTTAATTTTGAGAACTGTTTGAAGAAGTTTAACACGTGAACTCTTTACCCAATCATCAAATTTTAAATGTTATCTAAACTTTACAAGTTGTACAACAAATATGTCAATTTTTAATCAATGGGAAACACGTGACCATCATGAATTTAGTCCATTAGTTAAAAAGAAATTTACTAAACAC
>BMAU01015926.1:0-57500 GCA_019973935.1 Trichonephila clavipes
TATATAATTTTTAAAAATGACAGAAAAATAAATTTTGTTTGAAGAAAATATAATTATTTTTCAACTTCTAACACACTATTTATTTCCTTTTTTCCACCCTTCCTTTTGTTTTAATTTTACTGTGACTAAACATATAGGGGAAACGACCCAGTTGCACTACAACTTTCAATCAAGATTGCCCAAGGCAACTTGACAGCTAGCTGTAAACGATTGATCTCTTGGTTCTTACTTTACAAAGGGACCGAACTGAGTCATAAAATTGTCCCCGTTCGACCTCCCAAGTTTTAAAAGGGGGAAAGGAAAGAAGTCTGTTGCATTTTTAAAGCGAATGGCAAAATAAGAGTAAACGCTTTCGGAATAACTTTTCAGGAGGAAAAATAAACATTACATCAAATGCTAAAATGTAATTTTTAAATACATAAAGAAAAAAAATGCTCAAAGGGTGCCGAGTCCTTTTAAACACAACCTATTATCCTTTATTGCATATGTACAATTTTGTGTTTGATTGTATTTGTTTAATCTTTAGCAATTATTAAATTTAATTTTTTTTAACTTGCCGCACTATTTCTTGTATATATTTTCCCACGTGTAAATTACTGCTTCTGTTAATATCCTTAGATCCTTGCTTAAAAACTAGTTCCACTTAGCAATCAGTTATTCTTGATCCAATTCAAACTGGACATAAATTAGTTAAGACCCTATTAACTTTATTTATTAGTAAAAAACAGAAACGAATACCCAATTTACATTAATTATTGAGATTTTTGATCATTAGATATAATTATGAAGACTTTAAAGCCATATAAAATAATTTCCGAGCGCCAGATTGGGAAAACTGCCCACTGTGCGACGTTAACCCTTTATCGACCAACGGTACTTATAAGTACCACTCACTTTAAAATGACGTAGAATAACCATTTGTACGAATATTCTGACGATATTTAGCAGGAATATTCTTTGAAATCCACTCTTCCAAGATATATGGCAGTACGGGTTCTATGATGAGTATTTTAGCGGGGAAGGTGAATAGTTTTATAGGAGAAATTTTGTGTTTTCAGCGGATTGCGAGGATTATTATTTTTGTCCCGAAAAAATAGTTAATGTCAAAATGTAAGTGTCTTATTTTTTTGTATGTAAATTAAGACCTTAGAAAACGATTTGACTATTTATTTTAAGTGAACAGTGTACATAATTAACTTTACAGTTGAATATCTTTAACTAATTAATTGGCTCTAACTAATTAAATTTCCTAGACTTGAGTATTTGTTTATGTATATCCCTTAATTTGAATGTAGTAATTCAAAAAAAAATATCCCATGAAAAAAACTGCAGTAAATCATAATGCGGTCGATAAAGGGTTAATATCCTTAGATCCTTGCTTAAAAACTAGTTCCACTTAGTAATCATTTATTCTTGATCCAATTCAAACTGGTCATAAATTAGTTAAGACCATATTAACTTTATTTATTAGTAAAAAACAGAAATGAAAACCCAATTTACATTAATTATTATGATTTTTGAACACAAGATATAATTATGAAGACTTAAAAGCCATAAAAAAATAATTTCCGTGCGCCAGAATGGGAAAACTGCCCACTGTGTGACGTTAATATTCACTCACTCACTTTGAATAGTGTAGCCAGTCCTTCTTATACTTCTCTCCACTCGGTAGCTCACCAAAAAATAATTTTGTTGAAAGTTTGTTCTTAATTTTGACTCCTTCATAACAATACTCAGAATTAGAACAATCTGCTTCTAAGTCTTGAGTTAAATTTGAGTAAAGTATTTTGTGGATATTGTACATTAACTTTTATCAGAGACGTAGCTACCACCGTATCAGTGAAACAGGGCCCCCAAGCTACAGTGGCTCCAACACGTGTTGGCAGAAACTCGCAAACTATTAAGAAGCTCAAAAGAGGCCCCCCAAGGGAACTTTGATACAGAGCCTACTCTCAGAACCAGCTACGCCACTGACTTTTATATTCCATGTACCGGGCTCTAAAGCGCGAAGCCACTGTCAAGAAAAGTTTAACGTATAGGCATAGCAATGTCAGAGTCGGTGACAGCTTGAGTCTAGGACGTTGATGGTAGTCCATGATTATTGTTTTCGTTCCAGTTTTCTCTTCCGCCAGATGAACAAGATTGGGAATATGAAGGTTCAGTTTCAGTACATTCACACGATTTGAAACAAAAAAAAACACTTGTCATCTTTTTTTTTTAAATTCTTTTTGCTAATTTTCAACTGCTCTTTTACCGAACTCTGCTTCACTGGGTTTTTTAAAGACTCATCTTTATATATATATATATATATATATATATATATATTAAAATTCGTTGGTAAACAAAGTATTTATGTAGGGATGTATATATCCCAATTTTCTCTCGAACCACAAGACGCAAAAACTCGCCGAAGGTACCAAAATTTTGGGAATTATCCGAGAAATCCGTTTTCATCATTTATATTCCGATATTCCAATTAGTTAAAAAGATATTAATTAAAAACCTTAAAACGCATTTATTATGCGTGTGGCGCCATCCGCGGAGAATCGGAAAGATCATTGATTTCTAGGGGAAAATTCGGAACTTTCTTTTTTTTCCAGAGGTTTTTAAAAATATTTAAAAGTAATTCAGGCAGAATCTCTTTGTGAATAACACATTCTTAACAATTCAAACTAATTATACTGTAAATGGTTTTCATTGACTATTTTTTTTAAAAAAGTGAAATTTTTTTTTCTTTCGCATTAATGAAAAAAATATTTTACACTAAAGAAAAGTTCATGCTTTTCTTTTTTTCCCGCGTGTAGAACAATATTATACGTAATCTGTACAAAGATTGATAAAATATCTTAAAAATTACGGTTGAAAAAAAATGTGTTTTTCTCAACTTTTTTCCCTTTTGCGATAAATATGTAAACATTTACTTTTTAAAAAAGTTTTCTGTTTAAAAATTACCGTTGTTTGCAATCTATATATGAAGTTTAAAAACATTAACTTAAAAATGAAGCCCGAAAAAATTTTTTAGCTTTAACAAAAAACGAAATGAGAATTTGACAAAAATCTTCCGATATTGTAAAGATTTTTTTACCGTTCTACCCGAAGGAAATCGTGGCATGCTTTATAAAACGGCAGTTCGCAGGTTCGATCCTGAAGAGGAAAAACGAAACGCGATATCGAAAAAATAAATTTTTATTTTAAAGGTATTAATCACCAAAATATTTCGGGAATGTTCCGAGGAATCCGTTTCGACTATTTATATTAAGATATTTCAATTAGTGTTAAAAAGATATTAATTAAAAACCTTAAAACGTATTAAAATGCATCGTCGCGCCATCTGCAGAGAATATCAGAAAGACATTCTGTTTTTACAAAACAACGAAACTTTGCATATAAATAAATTTATTTAAAAATTAATATAATAAAATTATATCTATATATATTTTTTTCAATTTAATTATTTTACAATTTTTTTAAAATAAAAATGAGTCGAAATCGGTTCCTTTCTTTGAATACGAATTATAAGTTGTTCCGTTTGAACTATGCTTTTCTTTTTTTTCCGCGTGTAGAACAATATTATACGTAATCTGTACAAAGATTGATAAAATATCTTAAAAATTAAGGTTAAAAAAACAATATCTTTCTTTCAATTTAATTATTTTACAATTTTTTTTAAACATTTTTGGAACTTCTTTTTTTTTCAGAGGTTTTTAAAACACGATCTAATAATTTTGTAATTTTGAAAATTTCTTTTTTTCTGCTTATTTCCATACATAAACTATTCTCTTTTTTTTTAAAAAAAAATGTACTTTTGCATTTCCGGTGGCTGCAAAATTATACGAAAAAAATTGCCTAAAATGTCAGTAATAATTAATTCATTATAATTACACTTTTTATTTTTGTTTCACACTTTTTGATTACAAAAGCAATCGTTTCAATAGCTATCTATAAGTTTTTCTTTTATTAATTACTTATAGAAATTTGATTTTAATAAATATGTATGTTTTTTAAAAGGATTATTTCTATTATTTCATCACACTAAAGGAATTCTTTGTTAAAGTACATCGTCTATTATTTATATGAAGTTTGAAAGCATTAACATAAAAATGAAGCCCCCCCCAAAAAAAAATCTTTTACTTTAACGAATAACGAAATGGGATATTGAAAAAAATCTACCTTTATTTTGAAGCTCAATTCAATGCTTTCCCCGAAGGAACCGACGGCGCGATTGTTTAATCCGCTTTTTATGAAACGGCAGTTCCCATGTTCGAAACTGAGGAGGAAGGAACTTTCAATTTTTCGCATTACTCTGCTTTTTAAAGCTTTACTCTTAGCATATCAGAATCATTTTCTTTTTATTATTGCTTAACATTAATATTTTTTTTAATTCTAACGCAACATTTTTTTTATAAGTCAGATATCGAAATTTGAAGCTGTATCTTATCTGTGAGAAGGAGGGGAAGATTGAACAATAATTTTACACTAAAAAAACCGTGTTCGGGCTATAGAGAGGGGAAAGAAACCTGTCTTATAAATCAAAAATAAATGGAATGGAGCAAATTTCGAAAAAGAGAAATTTTTTGACATAATTTTAGAAATCACTCACATTGTGCGCGTACAAACACACACACAGAAATGCTGGTGTCACGAGGAAAATAGAAAGCCTGAGCAACACTGGGCTAAGCGGTGAAGGGGGAGGGTGGAAGTCATTTTGAAAATGAGTATTAGAAGTTCTGATTTTGTGAAAGAAAGGGAAAATTTATATATATATAAAAGTAGAGATATAGCCCGTGTAACGCCGGGCCATGCAGCTAGTTTTGTCTTAAGAGCGTCTCTTAAAGCACAGAGTAAAAAAGCAAACCTGCACAAAATATTTAGCAGCTTGGATTTATGAATCTTATTGACACCATAATTTAATTATAAAAACTTTAAATAACAAAGGCAATTTAAAATGACCTTTAGTTCTGAAAAGAACTTTTTGTTTTGGTAAAATCAATATAAAGTTTGAATAAAATTGAACGAAAAATGCAAACGCAAGTTCGAACGAATTGTAAACAAATAATGCCGATATAGGTCTCAGATACAGTTAAAACAAATTGTTGCCATCCAGACCTTGATAAATTAACATTTAAAAATAAAAATTAGAGAGGCTATGTCTACAGTAAATAAAATTCGTACTCTCTCTGTCAAAGTACATGACAGCTTTGTCAGCATGACATCAGAATGTAAACAAAGGGGCGTGGTCATGGATGACTGAATCGGAACTACCCCATAACTCAGTAAAAAATGCATGAAACCAATTTTTTTTTTTTTTTTTTTTTGCGTTTGATAGAGAGGCTAATATAATATTAAAATAAGTCAAAATTTTTTTTTCGATATTTTAGTCAATTTTCCACATTTTAACTGCCCACTGTAGCATTAACAAAAATCTCAACATAGCTTTAAATATTGTATTTCTTTCTTAAGGGGGTCACTTCACGCAGCATTTTCTCTATCTACGTAATGTTAAAAATGACCAAGTTTAAGGAACATTTTTTTAAAAATTGGCTGGTTATACAGTCATGAATTTTCTTTGCGTATTCATTGTATTGTTTTTATTATTTTAATGGGAGCATTTTTCAAAATTTTGATTAGTTTTTTTAAAAAAAATTCATATGTGAAGTAATACGTCAAAATTTTTAAAACGATGAAAATTCTTGTACATTTTAATCCATAAATATTTTTTGAATAATTTTTTTGACAAAATCTCTCATTAAAATATTTATTTGTATAGTGTTAACATATGTACAAAGTTTCAAGGCTGTAAAATAAGTAGTTTTTTCAAAAATGTTCCTTTTGTGTTGAAATTTACACTTTTGAGAAATAGTGATTTAAAGTAAAAACTTACTATTAGCTAATGCATACCAGAATTATAACTTGGGGATTGTTAGTGTCATCTGCAAGATCATTTTCTTGCCTAAATTTTAATTGTTTGTTTTTAATTCTAGCTTCTTTGGTTCATTGTAAAACTGACTATTCTGCTTTTCTAATGCACGGATGATCTACTTTTTGCAACGCTCGACATTTGTAAAATTCAGGGGTTGAATGTTTAATACATCTAAAACTTTTAGTTTGGTTATGAAGCCTTGATTATATAAGTATATAGCTTCATGTACTATAGTTTTTGAAGTTCCCAATTGCACAAATACAGTTTTTGGAATTATACACCAAATACTATTTCCACTTTCACTAATATTTTGAGTTTTATCAAGCAAGCATCTAGATAAATGTTCAAGATTAGTGACCTCTAAATACTTTGTTTATGCAATTCTCTCTCCTAATTGCAATAGGTAAGTCGTGTTTATGCTTGTATGTGTAACCTTTCAGTATGGATATATTACATCTACACCACAAGTCACATCCCATGGGGCATAAACCGTGTCGTAGATTCAAATCTGTGAACATTTTATCAAAAAATATAGCCCAAATAGCTTGCCTTATGGCTGACAAATTTTCCAGAGTTGTTTTGAATAGTCAAAACATAGTATCTTTGCAATTTGTTTATTTCTGCATCTGTCAAGCCATTACGGCATCCTACAGATTTTTTTGTCTTTAAGCTTTTTGTCTTTTAATTTTGGTTTTAAGGCCCTAAGTCATGCCCCCATTATTTTCTCAACATGATCAACACATTTTAATTTTTCAATATTGACATATCTTTAGATTCTAAAACTGATTTGTATGCTTTAGAGTTCCCATATAGTCCAAATATTGTGTATATCGTAAATTGTGTAATGTCTGTGAGCGATGAGAGATACAAAAAAAAGTGCACCTCTTTAACTTCCATTCCCCTACTATTTACAATGTAATTTGCCGAACATTCATCGCCATGTACATCGCCGTTAAAATTACATGAACATTTCTGCGATAATATTTCAGCATCAACAACTTTTCCAGTGTCCAAACTAAACGCCGTAACAACACCATTTAGAAAAGTATAGCTTATTTTTAGCCAGGTACCATTGATAGCCATTGGTACATTTGGCTATCCATTATTAAATGATATTGTTTCGGCAGCAGCTAAAGCCATAGACACTTTGGTTACTTTCGCTGTCACATTATTTAATGTATGCATAGAATCGTAAAACCACTATGGTGTAGGTCAGGGATGGCGAACCAGTGGCACGCGTGCCATCCATGGCACGCGACACAATATTTTGGGCACGTCAGCGATCAAAAGGGTTTGCATTTTATTTCAAAATAACAAAGTTCACTATGAAGTATTACGAGTGATCACTAGTGGAGTGATGGGCAGCACACTCGTTTGTTATTGTCTTGCCTTAATTATGCCGTGGGCTATAATAGCTTATGATGTAAAATTTGTTAATGCTTAGCAGAGTCAATTTCGATGTCACAGCTGTATTTTAAAGTTTATTTGTGTTATATTTACGATTTTGAACTGTTATTTAACATGGCTAGTTCAGCCAAAGGGCAAAAAATGCAAGATAGTAAGTGTAGCAGAGAAGTTGTGAAACTTGGTGAATCTAGAATTATGGCATTTTTAGTAAAGGCGACAAAGCGGTGTGTGTTTTATGTTCTGTAACAGTAGTATGCAGAACATCGTCAGTAAAATGGCATTTTGAAACGAATTACAAATCATCTTGTCAAAAAATGAACCACAGCAAAACTAATTAGTTGGCTAAAAACTGTTTGGCAGATAACTTGAATTCAACATGCCTTTTATACTAAAAGTAACAATAAGCACAAGTCAAATTTATTTCACACACACACACTGCGCATCTATACCTCATTTAATACTTCTTTAGAAAAAAATGGCACGTTGATTCATAAAGGTTCGCCATCCCTGGTGTAGGTGATTAATGCTTAACTCCACAAAATATTTTTGCAGCTGTTTCTTTTTAAATACACCTCATAGCATATGAAATTCTATTGTGTCCATTTCATATAATTTTGTATCTTTTTTGATTAACTACTATTTTAGTAAACCTGGTATTAAGAAATGTTTGAATAAGACCACAAAAATCACAACATATTAACAATTTTGTAGCCAAAACCCAGGTTTGGCGACGAAAATTTATGAGAATACCTCGGTTTTTACATTATTTTTATGTAATTAATGTTGTTTCAAAGCACAAAAGAACAGTACAATGTCAGGGATTTCACAGAAACATTCAAATGAATCTAAAAAAGAAACATACTTTTTATTAAACTTACCTAACTTTGATTTTAAAGCTTATTTATTTATGTTTAACTTATCTGACTGTTATCAAAATTTAATTCCACGAAAGTTTGGATTTTTGTACATTTCTTTCCAAACTCTTTCGTTTTTTAAACATTTTATTACTTAACAGAGTTTAAAAAACGTTTTATTATTGTTTTTGATGGAAAACACTATTGCGCATGATAGCAGAAAATCGTAGCATTTCACGAGGTTCAGTTCAGTTCAGTTCAGGTTTTGTGGGATATGGAGCAACAAAGGCTATGATCCCCTAAAAGACAGATGTTTCTTAAAAATTAGTAGATGATTTCACGAGGTAAAAAATAGCCTGTAAGTAAACAAACATCTACAACTATTCACTTCACTTCTTTCCTGAATAAGTTGCTGATCAAAATAAATTCTTTTAATCAATTTAAACCATTTGATAAGGCTGAAAAGTAGCATGTGTCTTTTGTTTTGATTTGAGAGGGCGTGGCAATCAGCGGTTTTGGGGTTTGACAGATGTAAACAACTTTTTAAAAAAAATATTAAAAATGATTTTAATTAAGCTAGAGCAAAGATTTAAACTGCATTAGAAAGAAAAAGAATGGTATTTTATGTTTCAATCAAAATTGAAAAATCGATTTTTTCATGGATTTTCGTGAAGTGACCGCCTTAATTTAGTACTTAGTAAGATATCGTTTAGTGTCCACAACAACTTTTAAACGTCCTGGTATTGATTTAATCATTTTTTTGTAATTTCGGTATCAAATTTACCCATGCTTCTATGATTAATGTTTTTACTTTACATTATGTATTTATGTGTCATGTTTTTTTTTTTTTTTGAAAATCAAAGTCTTACAATCAATTTACACCCCCTCCGCAAGAACGCTTCCACCTCCATGGTTCATTGATTAAACTACACTGCTCAAAACAATTAGGGGAGCAAACAAAAAAGTGAAGAAAACCGTGTGAGACAGCCACGTATTGGCATACAATGCATAGTACACGCGTATCAATGCGCAATACAGAAAAAAGGCGTAAAAAATTTGGAATTAAGCTTTAATTCTTTGAAAATATGGAAAAAAACATGAAAAGATGATTTAGGGCAACAATTTGGTTACATGTAAACGTTAAAAAAAGAAACTGTTTAGACATGATGCACAAGTTTTAATACGGCGTGTGGTCTCCTAGAACAGCTAAGACTGCTGCACACTTGTTTGCCATGGTTGCGATGTGGTTATCGATCAGACTTTGGGGAATACTGTTCCACTCCTCAAGAAGTGCAATCTCCAAGTCTCGGACAGTAGCAGGTGGTCTTGGTCGCGCAGCAATGCGTCGTCCGAGTATGTCCCAAACATGCTCGATTGGATTCAGGTCAGGAGAGTACGCTGGCCATTCCATACGCTGTATTGTTTCAGCTTCAAGCATGTTCTCCACCAGACGAGCTCTATGCGGTCGGACATTATCATCCTGGAAAACAAAGGAATCTCCAATGGCTCCAGTGTAAGGGATGACATGAGGTCGAAGCATCTCGTCTGCATACCTTCGGCCCGTCAAAGTGCCATTCCGAATGATATGCAGGTCCGTACGTCCGCCTATGCTGATTCCACCCCCATACCATCCAACCAGCTCTTCTGTATTGTGACCTTTCACGAACGAATACGGGGTTATTTCGAGTGGCCCTGTCCCTCCATACAAGAACACGTCGGGTGTCACACTCTAGACTGAATCGGGACTCGTCTGTAAACAGCACTTGGCTCCAATCATGTTGCTCCTAATCTCGATGTTCAGCAGCCCATCTTCTTCGGGCCGCATGGTGGCGGGGGGTCAACGGAATGCAGACCATTGGCCTACGTGCATAGAGCCCTCCCTCACGAAGCCGATTACGTACTGTTTGGCTGGGAACCCTTCGTCCTGTTGCCAAGAGCAACTGTCTTTGCAGCTGCATAACATTCTCTGTTCTGTTTCGACGGGCTTTTAACTGTATATACCGGTCATCAGTTGATGTAGTGGCGCGTGGCCGACCTGCCCCTGGTCGAGGTCTAACATTCCCTGTTTCTTGGAATCGATTCCACAGCCTTGCAACAACACTTCTGGCGACTCCAACAGCGTCCGCGACACTACGTTGTGTTTGCCTGGATTCCAGTCTGCCTATAACACGCCATGCCATGGATTCCGGTAAATCACGTTGTTGAGACATTCTCAAGTAACCTTGTCTCAAAAAAAAATACTGCGCAATCGAATTTCACAGTTACGGCAATAAAACAGACGTTTCTGCAACATCCCAATTTCTGCCCTTATCTCCTTTTTCTGGTTTTTGACGTCATGAACTTTGATTTGCATATAAAGTTTTCTTCCGTTTCCTGGTAGGCTTTACATTATGGATGATTCATTTTATGTTACTTATTGGTATACATCTTTGCTTACTTTTGTTAAAATCATGTGCTCCCCTAATTGTTTTGAGCAGTGTAGATTCTTGGGATTAAGTTTCAGAAAATACAAATTTGACACCAAATTGGTTGGGATGACAGAAATTTCAACATTTTTTATTCTGATGGGCATATAATAGCTTGTAAATGAAAAAAATGAGGAGTTTAATCCCATGCATTTATGCGGAGTAAGAACTCTTCTACCTTCATGCTTCATCATGGAGGTGGACATGTTCTTACGTGGGGGTGTAAATCGTCCTCAGAACTAGGTAATTTGGTATTTCTTATGGTATTCTGAATCATGAGCTCTATTTAAATATTTTAAAAAGAAATTTTAAATTATCCGCCTAAAATTTGGATATAGGAGACGACTTCATTTTTTAACAGGATAACGACACCAAGCGCACTGATCTCAATGGTATCTCTCTCCGTTGGTATCTCTATAACTGTGTCAAAATTCTGAAAAACCTCCCCAATCACTTTATTTAGCTCAATAAAACATATTTTGAGAGATTTTGATTTTTTAAAAAAAGAAAACATGACATATGAACACATAATGTAAAGTAAAAACAATAAGCATAGAAAAATGGTTGAAAATCGATGCAGAAATTACAAAAAACTGATTAAATCTATAACAAGACGTTTAAAAATTGTCGTGGACGCTAAAAGATATCCTACTAAGTACTAAATTAAGAAAGAAATATAATATTTAAAGCTATGTTGAGATTTTTGTTAAGTGTACGAAGACTTTTGTGGCGTAATTTTTTAGTAGCTTTTTGATTATTAATTTTTTTTAAAAAAATAGTTTTTTACTATTTTTAAGAAATTGATTATGTCATTTCATTAACAAGTTGTAGATATAATTAAAAAATTCCAATTCCAATACATAAATTTTTATTAGTCGAAAACAGGAAATTTTATTGGAATTTGCAAGTGTACGAACACTTTAGTGGCCAACTGTATGTGCTACCACCGTATTTAGTTCTGTTGTAAAACACTCTGTACTATTTGTTCTAATTTCTTTTCAAAGATATTATTGTTTCTTCAAATTTCTCTGTTCTAATTTCTTAAACTGTTTTTCGTGTTTTTCTATTTTCTCTGATTATTAAATGTTTTGGCTGAGTATGAGGGGTTTTTTTTTTGCATTTTGAAGCTTTTCAACTGCTTCATTTCTAGAGATTTGTTGTTCTACTTTAATTTTTAAAATTTAGACTTCTTGATTTTTTTGAAGTATTTTAGAGTTAACTTCATGCGCTTCTCCACAAGAGGTACGTTTTTTTATTTCAGTATTTTTACACTCGTTTTCAGGGTGGTTTAATGAGCATATTCGGCAAAATTTCTGAATGTATCCGAATTTCAAACAATTTATGAATTATTTAGGTTTATCAAAGTATAGATTAGCTTTAAACATTTCGAACCCAATTGGGACTCTTTCGGGTATGATGCATCCAATTTGAGTAACTTTAATCGTTTTGGTAGGTGTGGATCCAGATTCTGTTTTTTTTTTTTTTTTTTTTTTTTGGTACAGCATTGAATTCCCAAAATTGCATGATTGTTGCTTTCTAATTCCGACTTTATGTCTATAGTATATTCCGTGTCAATTCCTTGTAATATATAACTACTAGTTAGGCCAATAAAGGATAATCTTTTACTTAGTTTTACGCCATTTATTTCTTCAATTTTTAATGCCTCTTTGTTGGTCCCGTAACAATTTGTTTTAATTATAATCTCATTATTTCTTGTTTTACTTTTTTTTCTGGATACTTTTTTCATAGTGAAAGCTTTCATTACTCTGCTTCTTTTAATTTAAGTGGATTACCACTCTGAAAGTTATTTTCTGATTTAAAAAAAATCGTAATATATTAAGACTCGAAGTTAGATTTTGTCGCTCCTCAAACCTGGCTGACAATTCCATATCTGTTAACTTGCTTCTAATTTATTTGCTGTTGAGTTAGTACCGTCATTTTCTATTTCCATTTTGTTTTCTGGGTGAGGGTAATCACCCATTTTTTTCTCTCTACTCCAACACTCCATTTCGCATTAATACACAAACTTGTGCAAAAACTAAAATTAAGATATCTTATCCAAAGATAGAAGAATAAACTGTACTAAATAAATTTCAAATAAAAATCTAAATCAAAGCAATCTTACCACCTCGAATCAGAAGTTTAAGCACCAGCAACTTTCAACAACCTTAGCGAAAAACGCAGCCGACCTCTCAATATACAGACAATTACAGGACAAACTACTATTTTTGCCGCTGCTTGAAGTCCAAAGCTAACGTAAATAAGCAACTTTGCTGACAATTACAGTCATAGCTTAACGGATTCCTCTTCTTATGTGTAGTTTTTTATGTAAAATATTTGAGAGCTGAGTTGCATGAGCAGGTGTCCCGATTAGGTGGTCAGTCTGAAGCAAGACCCCCAATGTTTAACTCTAGAACCACGGATGGGGCCATTTTGGTCCAAAAGCAATTTTGTTTCCGATTTTCTCAAAAAGTTACTAACGGAATGGAAAAAAAATTCTTGACTTTTCATATTTTTATACCAATAATAATCTGTGAAAATATGATACATACGTTAAATATTTATAATTTGTTTTGTTTTTAATACTTATACCTAAAACCGCGGAATGGGTCATTTTGGTCCCATTATAATCCCAAGTACTAAATTTGCAATTCAACGTTTCCTGGAATGGGAAAAACTTTTTCGGTTCTCTTTCCATTTCCCAGACGTAAGCAGAACAAGACTTCAAGGTCTGTAGATTGTTACTGGTAACAGAAGAGCAGCTCAAAATTTTGTTGTAGTAGTAGCCAGTGTTGCAGACCCCTCCCCCCTCCCGTTATGATTCCGTATGAAAAAAATGTCTCTGGTTAGCGTATTCAAGGAATGCTTTCTCTCCGATGTTTTTTGTTTTGGCCTATTGAATGGAATGTGGTGCAATACTACCATAGCCAATGCAGTAGTTTAACGTGCGCACATCTGGTTCTTTATGACTGCACAACTGGTTGTTCACATTGCCTTGGAGATTGTTTGAGTGTACCAGTCTGTTCGATTTTTGCCACCTTGTTTACACGCGGAGATAAAATTGATCTTAGAAGAAAATGGCTGGAAGAAATATGCGTAAATTAACAGTTAGTGAGGCCCTCGAATATATGCGACAATTCTCGGAAAATGAATTCGAAAACGATAATGATGAAAAAATTGTTTTCAGCGATGATGAGTGTCTGCCTCCAAATGAATAAAATATTTCCTCAGATGAAGATACCGTATCTAATTTTCCTGTACAATGTACTAACAGGAAAAACCCCTTCAGAGAAGGAAAAAATAATGAGTAAATAAACGCAAAAAGTTATCAGATTCAAATCCAGATGAAATGAACTCTGGAATTTTTGTTACAAATGATGGAACGTTTTGGAAAAGCATCACCTCTGGAAGTTGTATGCGTGGAAGAATTGCTGAACATAATTTTTTCAAAGAATAGTGGCCCAACCAGTTATGCAAAGCGAAATATTGAAAATGCTAATTATTTAAGGGAGAATACTTATAGATGAGCCTATGCTTCGTCATATCAAAAATTGTACAGGGGAAGCAGCTCACCGGCAACTGGCAAAAAATGAATGGCCAACTACCTTAGACCACCTACCCTTACTTTTATATCAGTTTTGTATGCTCGAGGTATATACGGTGCAAATAATCTAGAGCTTGATAGTCTGTGGTCTGTTGATTGGGGTCCACCTTTTTTCCGCGATACTACAGCGAGAGATAGATTCAGAGAACTTATGAAATTTCTGCGATTCAAAAAAAAAAAAAAAAAAAAACTACACGATCTGAACACCTTCAAACAAACAAATTGTGCTTCTCTCTCTCTCTCTCTCATTTTTGAAGTTTGGAAGAAATTTACTTAAAATTTGATAATTTACTCTAAACCAGGACCATATATAGCTATTGATGAACAGCTGTTCCCATCTAAAGCAAGATGTCGTTCCACGCAATATATGCCAAGTAAACCAGATAAATTTGGTACCAAGTTCTGGCTTGCCGCTGATGTAGATAGCAAATACGTGCTCAATGTTTTTCCATATTTGGGTAAAGATGAGGAACGTCCTGAAAACCTATCTCTCTCTGAATACGTTTGCGTTTGATAGAACCTTTCGAAAATAAAGGAAGAAATGTCACTACAGATAATTTTTTCCCTACACTTAATCTGTCCCAAATGTTAAAACGAAAAACACTACTTTAACTGGAACGATAAAACGAAATTGGAAAGAAGTAACAGAATTTGTGAAAAAAGTAAAGATGCCATTATACGATACATCATTAATGGAGCATGATGATATAACTTTGACAGTTTACCAGGGAAAAAATCAGCAAAAATGTCTTATTATTAAGCTCCCTTCATCCCACAGTTGATATCGACAATAATCACCCAAAAAAGCTTCCAGAAACAATATCATTTTATAATTCAACAAAATTTGGTGTCGACATTGCCAACCAAATGGCTCGGAAATATTCTGTGAAGGCAGGATCAAGGAGGTGGCCACACACACAGTTCATGTATTCTACAATATTCTTGATCTTGCATGGAATAATTCATGGATTTTATGCAAAGAAGTTACTGGTAAAAAACTTGCAAGAGAATATCTTCAACAACTCATTGCAGTGTTGTGTAGTGCGTATATATTCACAAAAGAAAGTACAAGTCAGATACACAAACAAAAGCGGATAATACTGAAGAATCTGCGCAGATGCGAAAAAGGATTCATTGCGAAGATTTCCAGTATAGAAAAAAAACTGAACTGTAGATACTTGTTCTAACTGTAAAATACCGATAAGTGGAAAATGTACAAAATATATAAAAAGTTGCATGAAATCTTGACTAGTATAAGAAATTAAATATATTAAAGTTGTCTGCATAATTTACTCTAACCGTGTACAATATTCCATATATTGTAATCTTATTTTTATCACTTATAATAACAATTTAATGTTAAAAATGAAAATATGTCATTGCCAAATAATTATAGCGTATTTAACATAACACGGGTTCTTATTAATTGGGGTCAATTTGACTCATCCCACGGTTTTAGGTATACTGAGAAATTGCCATGGTTCTAGTGTTAAAATAATCAGATCGTTTCGAAACTTCACACATATTTATACCAGAGGTATCAAACTACATTTTAAATTAAAAATTACCATAAATTGTTTGAAACAATCTGTTACTCAGTACAATCACTGTATGATAAATTACTTGGCGTAATTGCCGTTTTATTATCCACAAAACCCTTTAGTGACCTACCAAAGGCATCTCGTCACGTCATGATGTCAGTATCTCACGGGAATTTCATTTCAGAGGGGGACCAGAAAATGCTTGTTGGTCCGAAGTCTTTAAGAAAGAATTACAAAAAAAAAGAGGAGAAATAGGAAACTTGTGTATTGGTTTGTAATAAAAGAGAAAAGAGAGGAAGATACTGCGAAGAGAGTGGGAGTCCCTGCTTTTGGTGATTTTTGAGAAGTTTTCTGATTGGGTTTCGCTTAGGACGGGGGTGGCCAACCCAAATGACCTTGCGGAACACTTCGGAAAAACATTACAATACCATAAGCCACATATAAAAATATATATCTCTTTGCTAGATTTGGATTCATTACAAGCATTTATTGGAATAAAAATTTAAAACAGAACGAATTATTACTACTGTTTTCATTACTTTTTTTATGTATACAAACATAGATAATATAATAATGATAATGCAATGATGGAAATAATATTTAATTTATTTGATATTAGTGAAATATTTGTTTCTCAACTCTTTCACTGAGTTTTTGCAAATCGATCTCAATGCATGTGTATTTGTATATCGTAATCGATGTTGCAGGTTTTCGTCCATTAAGTTTAAACGCAATTTTATGTCTGATAAATTTCCTTTTCAAGGGGGAAAAAATCCCATTCGCAGGTGTAAATTGATCTAAATGAGCTCACAACTTTTTCTGTCAAATCTCTCAAATTGAAAAATTTTTCTTTGGTGACATAAGTGTGATAAAAATTTATTTTCGATTCTGATGTTTCAAAAATGTGTTTTAATTCATTATTGCATTGTAAGTCAATGAGCTCCATTTGGAGATATTCTAGGGCTGACTTGACATCGACATGAAAGAGAGATAAATATATTTCAAATAATTTTTTGTATTTGTCTAAATTAGTTAAGTGTCTGTCAGAAGTAGCTGCAAGTTCACTAATTTTTTTTTTTTTTTTTTTTTTTGCGTATTTGATACATTTTGAAATCAATCAATAGAAGGTTTTGGAAAAGCTATAATTTTTCAATGGAGATTCAAATAACATTTTTTAAAAAAATGATTTGACGTGATTAAATGCATTCATTATTAAATTATCTTTTTCTTGTAATTATGTATTTAAATGATTGAGTTTTTTGGTTCCTACTAAAAAACATAAATTCAATAACCATTAATATCTTAATTTGGGTACAAAGCAATGTGATAAAATAGAAAGTTATGGGATTTGTCACAAAACACTACAGTAAAAATAAAAATATTGCATAAATGTAGTATTTTGTAAAGTTGTAATGAATCTCACACAGGCCTCAAGGTGAGCTGCCAGTTGGCCACGCCTGGCATAGGACAATCATTTGGACTGAAGTAAAATACGTTAAATATTGCTCGTCTTAGTTACTTTTTGAACTTTGAGTAGAAACGATTATTTCTTACAGGACTTATTTTAACTCAGCTTATTTTTTAGATTTCTAAAACTTCTTTTAAAGAATAAGATTACTTATTCTGGGAGATTTAAAACAAATCTACTTGAATTTTTAATTACAAAAAAAGTCTTGGCTTCAGAGTTTTGAATGCAAGGGCTGCTATTGCTAATGATATTTGCTTTTAAATCATAAATTTCAGTATCAAATGCATCAGTTATTCATTACCCAACGGGAATGTTATGGTGTAAAAAAGATACATTAACTCTGCGCATAAAGGCAAATGAAGAGTTAGAAAGGACTTTTTCCAAAACTAGAAAATTTTTATTTCGAATGTGTTTTCACTGAAATTCTTGATGGAACTGCACCACGAGATATACCTTTGAAAGAGCCACTTGAAGTAGAGGAATCTATTTAAAACAAAAAACTATAAGTGACTGATATAGGATAGAAAATAAAATCTACATAGTATCGAATGATTGTTTGATTAACGTCAAACTTTGAAGCTACACTCGAACTATCAACAACCTCGTATTTTTGAACTTTTGTCAAACGACGAGGACAATACCTGAGCGGACATCCCAGTTTTCAAACTTCCACGTTCCCCAACATGAGGACTATGAGTCACAGACCCTCTTTGGAGGGTCTTTAGTGGCATCAGAAATCGAACCCATGAATTAAACATCGCCAAATCGATCATGACCCTCTTGGCTACTGTAATCACCTATACCTTCTCGAACAGGATATGATAAGAAATTCACATGATATTTGTATATATTAAGCATACTTTCTGGATTCCTGCATAAAATGAGACTATTATTTTGATACCAAATGTCCGTAAAAATTAAATATCCTTATGGTTATCTAACGGTATAAAAATTAAATTTATTTTATTATTATTCTAAAATAAATAACTGTATGAGATTTAAAACTTGTACTTTAATCTATATGAAGCATAAAATATATCACGTCTATTAATTTACAACGCTTTTATCAACATTGATATACACTCAGGAACATTGAAAATAGCGATCCAAGAAGAAAGCATCGGATTGAAATGAAATTTAATACACATAATGACACACATGAGAGATTCACTTGATCTCAAAAACAAGACAATTAAACGAATACAGGGTGTGCAACGACACAAATACTGGGCAACTTCAATAGCGCGTTGAACCACACCTCCAGCTGCAATAAATGCCGCCACACGGTCCAGCATTGAGTTGATTAGACACCTTATGTAGTCCTGAGGCAGATGGGCCCACAAATCTTGAACAGCCAACTCTAAATCATGTACAGAGTGACACGATGGCATCTGCTGTTTTAGCTGATCCCACACGTACTCTACAGGGGACAAATCGGGGGAGCGGGCCTGTCATGGAAGAGTCTGAAAATGACGTAGGAAGTCTAGAGCAACTCTTGCTATATGCGGACGATGATTATCTTGTTGGAAAATTGCCCCTGGGAGACCATTTAGGAAAGGTCCTACATGGGGTCGAAGAATATCATCAACGTAACGTTGGCCGTTAAGGTTCCACGCATCACAATTAAAGTGGGCCGGCTATCATAGACTATGCCCCCCCAGACCATTACACCAGCTGTGCGGGCAGTGTGACGTAGAACAGTGTGGGGAGAATTGTACCGCTCGCCAGGGCGCCTCCACACCCGTACACGATTATCATCTGTCCCCAAAACAAACCGGGATTCATCACTAAACACAACCTTTTGCCAATCTGTGACATTCCACATTGATCTGGCTTGGCACCACTGTAGACGCAGTTGCCGATGTTCCGGTGTTAAAGGGAGTGCACGGAAAGGGTGCTTGGATTTAAGATTTGCTTCTGCAAGGTGTATGGAAATTGTTTGTCGAACAAATGCTACGCCTACGTCTGCTCGTATCGTTGAACGAGTCACTGTGGGGTCCACAAATGCTTGCCGTACGATCCTTCGATCCTCTCTCCTCGTGGTCTTCCTGGTCGCTCCAGACCCGGTTTTCTGCGCGTGGGTACCTTCTCGTGTCCATTGCTCCCAACAATTTCTAACGGCACACTCCGAACAATCCACCTGGCCAACAACACGGCGTGTCGACCAGCCTGCAGTTTTCATCCCGATGATCAGGCCTCTCTCAAACTCGCTTAACTGTGAGAAATGTCTTCTAGCACGTTTACCTGGCATGTTTCGCTTACCAAAGTCTTCCTACAATCGGCGGGTAATCGTCACGTTTATGAATCTTCGAATTTGTGCTGGCTTACATAGCACCCTCTTCCTGATTGTAGCGCCATCTCGGCGTGTATGAGCATGCGTATTGGCACAAAACTTGGATCATTTGCATATCACATTACGCTGTACTTATTTGCAAAGTTTCGCGATTGTACTTAGCTTCCTTCTTGGGTCGCTATTTTCAATGTTCCTGAGTGTATTTCAGAATTCGTACTGAGAAACGATGGAAAAAATATTTGTAATATTTTTTTTGTTTGTACTTTCTCATTTAAAAATTGTCTGAACATTTTTGAAATACACGTGATACTATTGATACTGCTGTTCACAATTAAAAGTAATGTAATGAAATTATTAATTGCTTATTTGTTTGAAAAATATTTAAAATTACATTTTATATATAAGAATTTGTTTAAGAACATTGAGATAATTCTTTGTTGATTTTCTATGTGGAATCGAAATATTTTTTACTTAGATAAGTAGAGCCAAAAGTGGAGAGCAGAGTGCATGCAATTTTCTCTTTTCAAACAATTAAATCTTTCCAGCATTGACATTCAATAATTTACAAAACAGCTGTAAATTTATCTTTGGAGTTATCTTTCCGATTTTTTCGAAATTTCGCAATTGTCCATAATTTTGGAGATCTTTGTCAAATAAGGGGACCATTACAAATTTATGAATTTCCATCTTCTCGAAAATTGACTCATTCGTTGTGTAGTGCCACTGAGAATTGAGGCACGCGTAAAATAGGTTGCTTATCCCTGTTCTATCGTATAAAAGTAAAATTTATCATACAGTTTGTTCATTTAATACAGCAGATTAAAACGTGAAATCAAATTTTCCATTGCTTTAAATACACTGATTCTTCCTTTAAAAATCATGTATTCAGTAAAAATTAAACAGTTTCTTTCTCTACATCATTTATCTAGAGAGATTTGATCTTCAAACTGTGTTGCACTAAACCTTGGGGTTCCACGAGTCACAATAAAAAAAAAAATCAAAAGAAATATTACAAATGTGTATGCAAAATGGATTCACGTTCTCATGAAATTTGTATAACCACAATTATCTAAAGATGATATATACATTAACATTAAAAATTTTATTTATACATAGTTTAACTTTGTTTTAAAAAACTTTTATTGCAATATAATAAATGAATTTTTTAAAACTTTATTTTCTTTATATAGTAGGTTTGTGAATATACTATTGTTTACTATCCTGAGTTCCATGAAGTAATTTCATACTAGTTAATACAATGTTTTGAAACCTTTTATATTTTTTTGTGGGGGGGAATCACCTATAATGAAGAAGATGAAAGAATTTATCGACATATCAACATATTCGATACTAAAATATAAATTTAACCAAGAACTCTTAAATTTTAGATTGCCAATTCATGCGAAATACACAGCTTTAAACATTTCACAAAAATGTATTTAGTAACTGAAAAATATTTCTCAGCATGAGTGGCTACAAAAACAAAATATAAAAGCGGATTAGTTGTGGTATATCAAATGCTACCGCAGATAATTTCATAATTTTTCATATACGCCAACCATTTGTGTAAAAAACTATGAACACATATCAGTTATAACGACATTTTTTTCTCACATTACTTTTTAGCACCCATTGAATTTTCAATTTTTAAACAGAATTTAACATTGTGATGAATCAGGAAATTACAAATAACCAAACAGCATATTAATACTAGTTGAAAAATCATGTAAATGATATTGCTCTCTATTGACGTAGGTATAATTTCTTTGTTTTATCTTATGTAATAACTAAAAACCAAAGTTCTTTTAAAAATAAATTCAGCAACATCTTGTATCTTAGAAATGCTGTTAACATCTCAATGCAGTTTCAAAAACTAAAACAAAATTTTTAAACCATTTAATAAATTGAAGACAAGAGATGAATAAAATATTCAATATTATCACATTACCTTGACTAATAAGCCATCAAGTTTGCTATTTAATTTAGACATCAGGTTATCACCATACAAAGCCATATATGTTGGATCATTTTCCATAGCGATTCCCTTGTGACGTCTCACGCGTCTTTTCTTTAACAAGTCCTTCGGGTTCTTTGGGTCAGAATTAATGGCAACTCTTTTCCAACCAAATCCAAGAAATGAAATGTGAATAAAAGATGCAAATGAACGGACTGTTAAATATCGGATAAAAGAGTAAGCGAGATGACAATGTAAAGGAATGTTAGACAATTGATGTTGGTTTGTGGCAGTTGATGGTTATTACAGCTCGTGATTCAAGTCTTACTGAGTTTTGCGTGACATGAATTCAAGTTATTAGTGATCGAATAGATGAATTAGCCAAGTGGCATCCCATTGCATATAAAGACATGATTGATCGTTACTACAAGCTGTAATAAGGTAGGATTGATTATTTAATATTAAAATCGAGGATTAGGCGGTTCGCTTATTGATATTGATCTGAATTTGATTAAGTCTTATTATAAAAAGTGTTTTGCGTATTTTACCATAGTAGATTCTCTCATATTAATTATTACAATTGAATTTGTTAAAGGTTTAAGTTGAATATCTTAATAAAGTCATATTAAGATAATGTTTGATCCTAGTTCTTTCGCTAATCCTACACCTCTAGCTCACGCTGATACTTCGAGAGATGTACTTCCAAGGGGAGGAACATCACAATGGCACCCAACTCGGTTTAATCTATATGACCCCGAGATGAGAAACGCGAGAGGGTTTAATGTTTGGCCAGAAGTGTACTTTTTTGGGTCTGAGAACGTCACTGAATTTTTGGAGGGTATTGACAATAATCAAATCAAGTTACTTGAAATACCCAGTGACATATCGTGTGCTTATTTGAAAGGTCATCTCCTGGGGAGAGCCCTGGATTGGTACCAAATATTCGGATCAGCGTTAGTGCAAAATACCGCCACGGACTTCGCGCAGCTGAAAGCAGCATTGTCGAAGGCATTCCCTGCCATCCAAAATAAGAAAGATTTAGAAACACGTTTTTACGCGTCACAGCAAAGACAGAACTAGGAGCCGACAGATTTTGTTTACGATTTGTTTAAATTACAAAAAAAATTAGAACTGGGGATGTCAGAGAAAGCCCTTGTAGATCATATTTTTGTTAGACTTGAACCACAAGTTCAAGACTATGTAGAAGTGCGTAACCCACAAAACACAGTCCAATTATTGGAGGTCTTAACTAAGTTTGAGGAAAGATATTCATGCAAGGCAACACGGGGTTCGAGAAATAGTGATAATGTGGAAGGTCGAGGTTGGAATGAGCGTAGGATGTCTAATGCTGGTAATAATCGAGAAAATAGGAGAAATTCTGAAGTGGTGCGTAGACCGAATAATGGTAGAAATGATTATAGGGGTAACTATGAGAATAGCCGTCAAGGAAATCAGTGGCTCGAGAGCAGGAATAGGTTTCAAAACGATGATCGCAGATTTAGCGATAGGGGGGATATCAATTTAGAAATCGTTGTCAAAATGACGATTTTAGTAGAGGGGACCAAAGAAATAGGGGTGCGAGTGAAAATTTTAGTCGAGGCGGTAGAAAACAAATAGGACGATTAAATGTTTTGAAAGTGAGTGATGTTAAAGGTGATCAGACAGTCGATAAATGAGTTACCGATTAAGCTTTGAGCAATATGCATGTGTCTCCGGTGGAACACTTCCATATGTTCCTATTTTATTAAACGAGACTTTTACGAAAGCGTTATGGGACACTGGAGCGGAGAAATAATTTATATCGGAGAAGACATACCGAAAATATTTTTTTATAAGCAAATAAAGAAATCGAGTACTAGGGTGATCACGGCACCGGGAGCTAAATGTCAAAATATTGGAGTTGTGGAATTAAATATTCGACTAAGGGAGTTTGAAAAGCCTTGATTGTTCCATGTGTTGGCAAATTTGGAATACCCATGTTTTCTTGAGATAGATTTCATAGGTGGATCAAAGATCATTTTAAACTTTGATCGAAAATCTTTGGCGATTCCGGATTCGCAGATTAATAAGGTGGTTAAAACGGTTGAAGTAGAAATAGATCTTTCTAAGACAAAATTAGAAGAAAAACAGAAACGGGAATTACAAGATTTGATAGTTTTCAAGGATTGTTTTCGGATAAATCAGGGCTTACGCATGTTTTATATCATGAGATTGACACGGGAGATAGCCCACCGGTTGTACAGGTATGATAGGATGAAGCAAGAGATTCTTGATTATCACGTAGACAAAATGTTGAAAGAAGGAACTATAATTCCCATTTAATCCCCGTACGCGTCACCAGTTGTGTTATGTAGAAAGAATAATGGGTTACCGCCAGATAATCCGGAAGCGTATAGATTAGCTGTTGATTATCCAAAACTGAATGCGGTCACAAAGTACCCTAGATATCCTTTACCCTTAATAGACGATTTAATAATGAACATATCCCATACAGGGATAATGTTAGTCCTCGATCTTAGGTCGGGATATTTCCAAATGGCTGTGAACCCTAGTGATATAGTTAAGACTGCGTTTGCCACGAAAATTGGTACCTACGCTTTTCGCAGAATGCCATTTGGCTTGTTAGGGGCGGCTCCCAATTTTCAGAAAGCAATAGATATAATTCTCAAACCCGTGATAGGGAAGTTTGTGAATGTTTATATGGACGATGTGATTATATCTTCTCCATCATTCACTCAACATAGTGGTTCTCAAACTTTAACTACTGGCGACCCAATTTTCAATCATAATTTTTATCGACCCCCCCAAAAAAAATACTAATGTATTGAATGCAATAATAATGCACTTTGGGGAGGGGTGCTAAAGCTACAATACGATCATAATTATAAACGGTACAAATTAACAAGATAAGTATTAAATTTTGTATATGTTACTTTTAAGGTATCCGACTACGTTCGGAACCGTGATTTTCAAAAGCGCATAAATGGATAATTTTCATGATATTTAGTGTCACTTAGATTAGAATATATGCATAAAATTGTTTTAAGGACATTTTGACAAAAAAATTTATTTAAATACAATATTTTGGCAAAAAATTAACTTTGAATAATCTTTTTTCCAAATGCTTCTTTTATAATAATATTTTGTCTGTATATAGCTCAGACCTCTGTTCAGAGACTCATCTAGAATTTTTGAAATATATAACTTAGAAGTGGGTTTATATTCATATTTTACGACACAACAGAGGGGAGCAATTTTAAGAAAAAACCGCGAATAATTATTTCAATTGGTGGTAACTCTGAAAATAATGTGAATTTTTCAGAAATTCTAGTTGAGCTTCTGTTGAGAGGTCTGAGCTATATACAGGCAAAATATTATTCTAATAGAAGCATTTTTTCACAAAAGGAGAACATCTGGAAAAAAGATTATTCTAAGTTAATTTTTTGCCAAAATATTATATTTAAATAAATTTTTTTGGTCAAAATGTCCTTAAAACAATTTTATGCATGTATTCTAATCTGAGTGACACTAAATATCATGATAATTATCCATTTATGCACTTTTTTAAAATCACGGTTCCGAATGTAGTCAGAAACCTTAAGTAATATATATTTTTATTTTTTTACTTTTTAGTTCGATTCACTATAAAAGCGTGTTTTTTTAGTTTGTTTTAAAACTATAATTTAATTATTTTTTCTATACACGATAAAAATCACAATTCCAGCGAATAATTTAATTAAAAGAAAATATACTTACCTACTTTCAAGGACTTTTCAATTTTTCTTTGATTTTTTGAGAAAAAATCTAATATAACTAATGAAAATGCTCCAAATCTGCGTGCACTTAATAAAGGACATAAAGCATGTTCATAGAAAATATTTTTGAACAAAAGTGGTCGCGCAGGGAACTCGATCAAAACTAGTAACTTGATTGTAAAAAAAACGTTTGCAACTCCCAAAAAAGAGGGCGAAATGTGATAAATTCATTTGAGCTCCCATTAAGACTGTCTTATTGGAGAATACTCTGTCAAGGTCATTGGTAACAAATGAACAGTTTTCCCAGAATTAACGATTTCGTGAACATGAGATGACTCATCGCATCGCGCGACCGATCCCGTGTTAAAAGTGTATTCAATAAAACGGATGGATATTAGTTCTAAAAAAGAACTGCGTAAAAAGTTTTCCCGTTATGCATTATATGTTTTGGCCAAATAATCCTTCAAAGTAATCAATATGCTTATCCATGTATCATGTAACTCATTCACATGGAAAAAAAAGCAACAGAAAAATATTATTTACAACTTTCCTAAAACAAAAACAGATGGAGTGAAACAAACCAGTAAGTTTGAAGGTCAAATATATGATAGTCAAAAGTAGTATTTTAGGAGAGTTAAAAGAAATGTAATAAAAAAATCTCTCATCGTGTGATTACAGTAAGGCAAACAAAATGTCTTTTTTTTATTTGGTTATAAGATCAAAGATAGCTAATAAACGTTTCAAGTTGAATGTTTTATTTTTGATGATCAACAGATCATATATATAAATTATATCAGTGTAAATGTGCATTTTTTATTAAGTCAGAAAGCATTTTGTTTTTCTTCATTCCAAAAAAATTATTTTTTTAAACCTTTTATTTTCAATATGCTCGAGCCCCCCTCGCAGGAATACCGCGCCATCCCAGGGGGGCGCGCCCCACAGTTTGAGAAACACCGACTCAACATGTTGAGCATTTGAAATAAGTTTTTCGATTATTACATGAGGCGGGGTTAACATTGAATAAAGATAAGTGTAAATTTGGTTGTGATGAGTTAAAATATATTTGGATTTAATTATTAATAAGGAGGGAATTAAAACTGATGAAACAAAAGTTCAAGCTATAGTTGAAACAAAACCACCGCGTAATTCAAAAGAGGTGTTGAAATTTTTAGGAATGTCCCAATGGTACGCAAAATTTATTAAAAATTATGCCGATCTTTGCGAACCTCTTTATAATCTTAAACGAAAATTATTTGGTCGATTGAGGCGCAGAAAGCATTCGACGCGGTCTAGGCGGCTATAACAAAAGCACCAGTTTTAAAATTCCCAGATTTCAAAAAACCTTTTGAGTTATATACGGATGCCAGCTAAATAGGGGTACGAGCAGTTCTAAACCAAGAGCAAAGACCAGTAGTATTTGCTTCTCGTAAGCTTAGTGCTGCGGAGAGGAATTACACGGTAACAGAGAGGGAATGTTTAGCAGTGTTTTGGGCTCTGAATAAATCGAGAACGCGCGCGTATTTAGGTTCTTTGCCGATTACGCGGTTATTACGTATCATGCTGCGTTAACGCATTTAACACATGGTAAAAATTTGTCAAATAGAATGATCAGATGTGCATTCAAATTAGCAGAATTTAATATAGAATGGGAGCATCGTTCCGGAACTCAAAATACAGTATCTGACGTTTTGTCGAGAAACTCAATTGAAAGTATAATAGGAGAGAAAGTTAATTGTGCAATAATCAGCGATTTGGTACTGTTGTCACGAGAACAGTTAATAGTAGAGCAAAGAAAAGACCCGGAATTAGGTCATATCTATAGATATCTGGAAAACGCAGAAGATCGGTCGGTTAATGCAACAATATGTGAGAACTGGTCTCGCGATTTTCGGATAATCGAGGGCTTGTTTATGCGAAATACGCAATGACGTTAGGTGAAATGCGAGTATATCTTCCAAAGTCTTTAAGAAAGGAAATAATGAGGGAATTTCACGACAAGCCATTAGCAGGTCATTTTGGATGTTTTAAAACTTATCATAAAATAAGGGATGCTTTTTACTTCCTGTATATGAGAAAATTTATTGATCAATATGTCTCTACATGCCAAGTTAATAATTATAAAAATGCGTTACAGTTAATATCAATTGTATCAAATTATCCAAACGAAATAGTTATGTTAGATTTGTTAGGTCCGTATCCTGTGTCGAGAGTAAGATGTAACTGATATGTATTAGTAATTACGGATCATTTCAGCAAGTGGGCTGAAATCATACTCCTTAAAAAAGCCTCTGCTTGAGTTATAGCAGATAATTTTTTTGATAATTACATAGCGCGTTTTGGAGCTCCAATAACATTAACTAGTGATAACGGTCCCAAATTTATCTCCGATATTTTTAAAAATTTAAGTGAAGGATTAGGCATAAGGCATGCGAAGACTGTTGTATATAGACCTCAAGCAAATAGAACAGAACGCGTAAATCGCAATCAGGAGCAAATGATTGCAAATTATGTCAATTAGCAACATGACACATGGGACCAATTCTTACGTGAGTTTGCTAATAGTATTCGTACGTCTGTAAACGAAACAACGGGGAAAACCCTTGCAGAATTATTTTTAGGTCAAAAGTTGATTACGCCTTTTCAGAAATTAGAGATGGTATCAGACTGAACAGAATTAGCAGTAAGAGATTGATTGAGGAGGCAAGAAGAAACACAAAAGCTAAGCATGAAAAATGGGAGAAATATTATAATAGACACAGGCGTGATGTGCAAATTAAGGTGAATGATTGGGTTTTGATAGCAACACATCCTTTAAGTTCGGCAACAAGAAAAGTGGTAGCTAAGTTTTAACCAAAATTTGAAGGTCCGTGTAGAGTATTAGATGTAAAGAATAACAACGTAGTGATATGGAAGGCTGGAAAAAGGTTAACGATTAATGTAGATCAGGTTAGAATATATCATCATAGGAAATGTGACGAGACGGAGATAGGAACTGGTAGTTCGGATAACGGTAGTTTGCGCGATGAATAGAGTGGTTTTGACATAGTACAACGGAGATCAAATGAGTCACAAGAGGGTAAAAAGAAAGGGTCAGAAAAAAAGCGTGAGTTGGAGAAAAAAGGGTTAAGTTTTAAAAATGATCAGGGTGAGAAACACACAAATAAGACCAATAAGCGCAGACCACTTATCAGATCAATACCTAGTTTTTGGTCCGAGAATAGTAGAATGATTAAAAGAAGCAAAAATGAAAGGTTAGGCTATAAAAAAGATGACATGAATTTAGGTCGGGAGGACCAGAAAGGAAGATTCAGAACATAGAGTACCTAAAAGAGCTTTATCGTCTAATTATAGGACTAATTATAACCTGCCAAAATTTAGAAAGAAAAGCCGAAAGGAAGAAACAGTAACGCCCACCACAAGCGGCTATAATCTCAGACCATGAAATGGAAAAAGAGTGGAGTCCCAACCGACCATAGAGAGGCAGATACAACAGGGAGGACCAGTTCGATCCAGAAAAGGCAGAGGAAGGAACGATAGCCCCTACATCGAAGAGTGAACATGATCAAGCAACAAGAATGCCATACGAGGAGGTGATCAACAATGGCAAGACCAGGAAAGCAGCGTGTACGAGAAAGTCTATATTCTTGGAGGTCCTGGTAGGAAACGCAAACTACAAGTCATAAGAACCAGGTTGTATCGTTTCTTTTAATATTCTTTCGAACAAGTGGTCGGAAGAATTATTGCAATGAAGCAAATCGCGGTCGGATATTTAAAATTTAAGAAGCCAAGCAAAAGTGGACACTACAATGAGTGTGTTTTTCTAGAAGAGAAAAATAAACTTTTGTCTTGTAAATTTTTTATATATAAATGGAGAAAACAATTGTAAAAATGCATTTGTTTACTTCTGAGTATGACTTCGCTAAGATGCGACAATTCCTTTGGTTGTTTGTTTTAATTGTTTATTGAAAAATGTTTGTAATTGTATAGTATATGTATATTTGTTGTTACATTGTTTTATATTAATGAACATCTGGTTTTGGGAAACGCGGCGTAGATAGCATACTAACATAACATTAACCAGCTCTGCGCGATTTGGGGTTAAATTTTTGAAAGAGCCAGATGAAATATATGTATAGAAATTAGTTGCAATCTTAAAGTGATATGTAATGTATAAAAATTGTGAAATGTAATCATAATGTGTGAAACTTTGTTTTGACCAATTGACTTAGGAAGTTTTTGTTTTAGGGTGACAGACCCTGAAGTCTATTGAAAGTTTTCATTTGGATAGAAACTTAAAAGCTGAGGTCGATGTAGAAAAATGAGGATTATAGTGGTTAATTTTTATTTGTACAAAGGACAATGAAGATAAGAAGCTGTAAAGAAGCAGAATTGTTAGACTTTAAGTAACATTTAAGTAAAATTAAGTTAGTTAAGAGACATGCGCACCTGGTTTTTTTCGCCATTTAAGTCACACATGGTTTTTTCTCGGTCCTGTCGCCCGGATGGGGTATGTCCATTTATTTTGTACATGTGAGAATCTAGCGTGATTAAAATGCATAACTATGAATGTTGGTCTAGTTAATTGAGTAAAATTTATGATGGCTGTTGAAAAATCAAATTAAGGAGAAATATTAAAAATTAAACTTAAAATGAAAATTTAAGTGGAGCATTGAAATTAATGGTTAGAATGAATATTTGAAGTTAAAATTTAAAGTGTGGAAAGTTAGAAGTAGAAGAATAAAATTTAGGCACATAATTTCTTAAGGGCCATTAAGACCCTCGAATAAATCACATTTTGTTTCTTGGAGGGGGTCTTTTCTTTAACAAGTCCTTTGGGTTTTTTGAGCCAGAATTAATGGCAACTCTTTTCCAACCAAATCCAAGAAATGAAATGTGAATAAAAGATGCAAATGAACGGACTTTTAAATATCGGATCTTAGAGTAAGCGAGATGGCAATGTAAAGGAATGTTAGACAATTGATGCTGGTTTGTGGCAGATGATGGTTATTACTGTTCGTGATTCAAGTCTTACTGAGTTTTGCGTGACGTGAATTGAAGTTATTAGTGATCGAACATAGGAAACACCCAAGTTGCACACCAGTGCATACAAAGACAAGATGGATTGTTGCTCCAAGCTGTAATAAGGTAGGATTGATTATTTAATATTAGAATCGGATATTAGGCGGTTCGTTTATTGATAGTGGTCTGAATTAGATTAAGTCTTGTGTGTTGCATATTTTTAACATCGTAGATTCTCTCATATTAATTATTATAATTTTATTTGTTAATCTTAATAAAGTCATATTAAGATGATGCTTGATTCTAGTTCTTTCGCTAATCCTACACCTCCAGCTCACGTTGATACTTCGAGAGATGTACTTCCAAGGGGAGGAACATCACACCCTTCCCGATGATGACAAAAAATCTTTCTATGCAGAGCACAAATATACAAACACAATTTTCAGTTTAATTTATATCAGGCTTTGATTAGCGATGAGCAGAATGATTATGAACTTCAGCAGATGATTAAGACAACAATTATGTTCGGGGTAATTCCTGGCAATAGTGAATAAAAATTTAACTATATTTTCACAAAGTTCATTGTTTTTTGAACCATTTTTGCATTTATAAATATTGATTTGGTAAAATCTAAATAATTGCTGCAGTAACAGAGAAGAGGAAAATAAATTTCGCATAAAAATTAAATCCGGAATATTTTGCACCCACTAGATTAACCAACATAGAACTCAGTTTAAAAGAAAATCTAAAAGCACTTATGGCATATGTCTAAGACGTCCTTCGATCAAATCAAAAATATCAATAAGGTTTTCATGAAATAAATCTGTGTCAATATAAATTTATATATAAAAAAATGGCATGAAAATTTATATAACATTTTTAATACAATAACTATTAATTAAAGCATCAGTAATAACTTGAAAATATGGAAATATTAAATTTGGTATAAGTTTTTAAACAATTTTTTTCACACAATTTTTAAATTCCACTGTATTCTGCCCAAACTACAAAGCAAACATTCAAAATAAACTTTAGGAATTCTACATTAGTAAAAATACAAAACAATTTAAAATTTCATAGCAAAATAAATTGAAAGTAGCTCCAATTTACTTTCATCAACACATATTTTAAATATAATTTTTAAAAAGTCCAAATAAACTTTTCCAAATCAGTGACTTATTCAAGTTAATGTTTGTCCTTATATCACCTTTGTTATATAAATAGCTTGTAGATCATGAATCCAAGAACATCTTACATTGTTTTTAAATACAAAAAATATATTACTCTGTGATACAATGTTATTATCACTCAAAATTACATTTTTTAAACACTTTACAATTTAAAATTAAAAAAGAAAACTGGTAGCATCCACTCGATATCTAATAATGAAAATAAATTAAACATACAATACATATAATAAAGGTACTATAATTATCTAAATGTCTTTCAAGGGACTCAAAAATCATAGATCATAATACTGACTCAAAAAACTAAAACGCACAGAAGACATTCTACACAATTTTAAAAAGCAGCTTAATTAAAATGAGGACAGATAAATATTTCCCTTTAAAAACTGGGAAAGTAATTACACATGAAAAATACAGCATAAATAAATGGATTGCAGTTTTTAAATTATAAGTATCCAACATAACCAGCTGAAAATTCAGCATATTTCAACAACGGTACTTAAAAAAAAAATCTTTGAAAATATCAAGAAGTTTTCTGCCAGAATTTACAAAAATTTCTTAAATACAAATTCAAATAAAATTTGTCAGTCTATTTTTTTACATACTTGGTCAAAAATAATCATTCATCTATGTAATGTAAATTTAAATGAAGATATATGAAATAAAATATACATCCTAACCAAATACAAAATCAAATCCAATTTATATGTTATGAAATCTTAAAGAACATTTTTTTAAAGAATGTATTAGAACAGTATGGCTAACACTGCACTAAAAGGGCCCTCTGATGAAAAAAGAAAATGTGCACTGCTCCATTAGACAAGGTGAAGAATGTTGGAGCAAAAGAAGTAAAGATGAATGAGTGTATTGGAATGAAGCTAAATCTCCATCAGACAGGAAAATTTCTAGATATAAACCGAAAGTCTTACATTCTTAGGCCCTTTACAAAAATTCTGATAATGAACTGAGCTAGTCATCTAGGCAAAATTTAACAGATAAATTTCTGGTACAAATCTATAATCTATTATGTTAGATATTTAGATAAATAACATTAATAAACTAGTTTTTTTACAAATACAAAAAATGCTATTTATAGAAAAAATTTATTTTAAAATCATACATAACTCTGAAGTAAGAAACTTAGCAGACTTGTGTTTGATCAAATATTGCAAATCAGAAAAATATAGGGGCCCTATTTTCACACATGATCAAGTCATTTTTAAATACAAATTTTTGTCCAAATCCAACATTTGAAGTAATGCATTATAATAGTTTAAGTTTATTAAAAATTTTAAAATTTCTTTTCCACAGGCTGTTTTGTGGGCGTAACAAGGGACAAACACTTTCTACTTACTTATTTAGAACTTTAAAACACTTCCTGAATTTAAAAACAAATTGTATACAGCAATAATATAACTATTGGATGATTTTTTTAAAAAGATGTAAAAATCAGCAAAACTTAACAAAAAAAAGTATTTATTTAAGAACAATTTTATTAAATAATACTGAATTATACTACTGTGATATATATAAAAATTATGTATAAAAACAGTTCTCACTTCCTGTACATACTTTGAATTATTTTACATGGTCAGTAATTTCATGAGTTATTTTACATGGTCAGTAATTTCATGAGTTATTTTACATGGTCAGTAATTTCATGAGTTATTTTACATGGTCAATATTTTCAAGTAATGCCAATAAATTTTTATATTTTTAAACAACAAATAATTCTTTCTTTTAGTTCACTTATTGGGTTTTTTTTTTGTTTTTTTATAAAAAATGAGCTAAATCTTATGTTTTTCTAAATATTTCTGGCGAGCTGCTTCCAGTAACATTTTCCTTCTTTCTTGATATGAAGCCATACGTTCTTTGGGTGATTTTCCAAAGGTTTCTGCAGCAGTATTCAAAGTAAGCTAAAAAATAATTTATAATTACCAAGTAAAACCGAAACCAGAGTATAATAATCCTAGTAACATTTTATGACTAGCTCTTTAAATGAATTAAAATTATTTCATTCCAATGGAAGAAAAAACATCAAATTGATATCCCATTATTTTGAAGAGAGACATCATTGAGAACTTCAAACCACTTCCATCTTATTTCTTTATGTATTTACAAAATTTGAAAAAAGAAATTCTGTGAAAACTTATGACAAAAAATAAAATTTTCAGTCCATGAACACTAATAAGTTTACTGTACTTGGAAATTTCCCTTTAGCCATCGTTTATTAAAGACTGAAAAATTTTCCAATGAATTTTAACAGTAAAAAATTCTTATTAACAAATAATTTACGCACTTAGAAAGTTTTTTAAAAAATCCAGTACATTGAAAGATTATTAAAAATATAATTAGGATGTTGCGTAGATATATAATGAAGCATTTACGAGATGAATATAACAAAATACATTGATAAAAATGTATATAAAAAGTAAGCTGAATAAAAACAAAGGGAGAAAATACTTTTTGAGTAGGTGTGCTCGTCGATTGTGTAGATCTCCATAAGCCAGACTGCTGCTGAGAATTTTGATTACAAGACTCCACTTTTGACCTACCAGGTGGAACTATAAAAATAAAAATGCATTCATGAAACATTTCATAGATTATATCTTGAAACAATTTCAATTAAAAAAATATGTATTTTTATTGCTTCAAGCACAGAAACACAAACGTTCCAAAATGTAATCCAAATAATTAACAATAATCTTTAAACATTTCTATTTACCAGCAGTTAAAGCAGAAGTCTGAAGTCTTTTTACTAATTCTTCTTTATCTGATGATGTAAAAGCTGTAGGTATCGAATCCATAGCAGAAGCCATTGTTTGTTGAACTCTTTTACTGAAGTCGCTAGCCGATTCCTCAGGTAATTTTACCATACTTGGCAAAGTCCTGCAATTTCATGAATTATAATCGAACACAATTTCATGAACACCAAGAAAAACAATTTTGGCTACAGCTTAAGATTGAAACATTAGTAAATAAACTCTTTTGAACATCGAAAAAGATTTAATTTTCGATAGATTGCTATCCTGATAAGAGGCTTTATTTGCTGAATTACTCCCTAAGAGTAATTACAATTTTCTATCTAAATTATCAAAATTTTAGCAATTTAATGAAAGTTGAAACTGCTAAGAAGGACAACAGATTAACACTTCTGTGGATAAAGTGGCATATGCAGTTTTACTTGCTACCCTGGCTTGAGATAAGGAGGAAAGATATTTTATATCTAAAAAAAATTATTTTATTAATTTGTAACTATACTGGGATAAAAAAATATTTCAGTTGAGAAAAGTACATGAGCAGAATAACAAGATATTTAGAAATCAAATTTGGCATGAATGTAAAACATAATATGTATGTATTAAAATAAAAGACAATCATAGTACAAAAAAGCACATGACGAAAAAAAACATAGTTATACAAACATATAACAATAAAAATATGATTATTAATTGCTAAAAGCTTCAGAGATAATGGGTGGTTTATCATAGAAGTAACAAGTTCAAACATTGAAAAGTTAGCACAGTAAAGCCTAATGACGATTTAATGCAGACTGTTGAGATAAATACAAATATTTTGATATTATTTACCAAATAACTAACTTTCAGGGATTCTCAAATGAATGAAAATCTGAAAAATATGCTCATTATTTTATGTAATAATTAAGGTTTTAAGATATTTGTTCAACACTAAAAGCAAAAATAAAAAGTGACAGAATTATGAAATAGTCCTTGAAAATAACATTACTCTCACAAGTATTCTAAATATCTATCCAATATACTCTAATAGAAACTCTCAAAAAATTCTCATAATACCTTAACAGTATTTACAGCAATATACAGGATACTTAAAATTATTTTCATTACTCATCATTTATAGTATACTGGACAATCATTTAAGTACCCAATTTTATTTGAATAAAATCTGGTCATTAAATAATAATCCAGTAATTGAATAGTGACTAATAAAAAATAAGTTGTTATTCATCATTATGATATTAGCATACCAATTTAGGTAAAATAATTCAGTAAATTTGGTTAGTGAGCATGATAGCAGTCAAATAAGCATTGACTTACCTATTAACATCAAATGTTATGTAACTTACTTGAGTCTGAAAAAAGTTGATGGAAGAATGAAAGACCAAAAAATATCTGCCCATGCAGTGCTACCCAAAACAGACTAAATAAAAGAGAATGAAAAAAAATAACATGTGTATATTTATATAAAAAGAAAGAAAACAAAATATGCTTAAAAAGAGACATGTTTAAAAATATTAACTTTTACTAATATTTAATATTTTTAACTTAACTTTCAAATAACTGATTTCCAGACTGAACATACAATTCATAATATATTTGCAGAGTTTTAATGACTATTTCACTGAACCATATAGTATTAATACAAATTTTTTTAGTCGTACAAAACTTTCATTTTATCGCTGCATTTTTTTTTTCGTTTACTACTGAACATTTTCGAATTTAATTTCAATGTCATTACTTTCAGTTTAAACTAATTGATTTACTATATTTGAATGCTGTTTTTAATTCATGCACCTTGCACTCATTCATGCAAGTGAGCTGAATGGGTTTCACACTACTCTCAACATTGCTACTATATTGCAATTCCTTCAATGTTGTAATACTAAAATATTTTTGTCCAAATGTAATTTTTTTCCAATAATTAGCACACTTATTGCATAATTTATGAAAGCAGAATTTAAGTCTGCCCCCCCCATCTCTTTTTCCATGTACAAAATTTTTTTTTACCAAATTTAAATCTACTATTTCTGAATATAAAATATTTGACATGAACACAAATTTGAGCAAATTATTAAATACTTAAGTACAATGCAGCAATAAGTCAATACTAAAGATAATTTATATTGATATTCTACCTCCTCTAAAGATATATGTTTGTATAAAAAACTTTGGCTGAGATATTGATATATTTTTCAATTCCTATTCTTGAAATTTTATTTCAGTTTTAATTTGAATGACATATGAACAAATCTTTTTCATTTGAAAATATTATGGAAGGGATAAGAAATATTTATGTATGACTACAAGGAGTCCAATCACATTCAATGTAGAAAAAGAAACAATTCTTATAAATTTCTCTTTTCATTAACACATGCAGATTTTCTTTTTAAAACAATGGAAATTATTCAAAAGGAAAAAGTTAAATGTATACATTTTTTTCTCCCAATACATCATCTAAAAAAACTGTAAAAAGGTAAGCCTTTCAACTATACAAGTAAATCGATGACTGTTAGTTTCTTGTGTATTTTAAAATGTGGAATCTTAACTCTATACAAATTAAATCTTTCTAATTTGTATCTGAGTGAGTGAGTGAACGTGGAGTTTTCTGGCGCAAGAGACAAATCTGGCTGTACTTTGGCAAACATTTGTTAAAAAATGGAAAACATTATATAATCTTAAAATGTTGATAAAAACACAGCAAGAGTAGCATAGGGTAAAATATCATATAAAATACAAGAATCAAATTCATGAGATAAAAACATTTTAATTTTGGTAGGGGGATACCCCACCATGTCAGACAAGGCTAAAACAGATCAAATTGAAAACAAAGCAAGACACAAAAAAATTGCGAAAAGCTGGTTAAAATATTTGTTTCAAAAGTTAAACCTAAAAAATTACTTTTTACTGTCTTTAACATGAGTGGGTGTTAGAAGGCGAAAGTATTGATTTTGTGACAATGCTATTCTAGCATTTCCTCGTCCGATGTATCTTGTATTGGAGAACTTTTCCTGAGTCTGCAGGGTGCCATTTTTTTTCAATATGCAAATAGCGCTTTTTTTTTGCACTTTGTTTTAAATCTTGAGTTGTAGCGAGTACATGGGGAGTTTGCTTATTAGATGCCTGGATGGATGGCATTTGGGTGCAGGAAAAGGTGGCTTTTTCTTTTGGTAGGGAAGGGGGAAACAAATCTTTTGATTTGGTGATGCATTTTACTTGATCTTATAAAGCTGAATAAACAGGGCTATTAAAAACTGGAATAGAGGACTGAGATTCCAACACTGTATGCTCTATTGAAGATGTGGAAGGCAAGAGGTCTGCCTGAGTGGTAAACAACAAAGTGAAAACTGAAGAAATTGAAGGAGATGCATTTGGCTGTGGTAAGGATAACAGAGTTTAAAGTAATTGTAAAGGTGGGCATTTGATTTTTGTAATATTTTCAGCTGTTTGTGTAGTAGTGGTAGCAGTTGAGGGTTTGGCAACTTGGGCGCAAATTTGAGATAACTGAGGGGCTATTAATTTTCGGGCTTCTGCATATGATATATTTCTATTAGTTTTAATGGCTTGGATATCTTTTTCGGTTTTCCATTTAGGGCACAGTTTTGAGTTGGAGGAATGAAGCTGTGAACAATTAATGCATTTCTGCTCCAGACTGCAATCTGTGGAATGATCAACAGATGCACATCTACATCATGTCATTTGCCTATAGCAGGCTGTTTGTGAGTGTCTGAACCTCTGACACTTCAAAAAGTGCAGAGGATTCAAAATGTATGCGCATATTTTGCAGTTTAAATAACCAGCTTTGATTAATGTAGGCAGTTTCAAGCTATTGAAAATTAGAATTAAATGTTTTGTCGCAACAATAGTTGAATCTTTTTTTATTGTCATTTGCCTGACTTGAATTACACTCTAATCAGAGAAACCTTTAAGTACACTCATTGACAAAAAAAATTAGCGCACCAAGAAGGAGTTGTCAAAATGAAACAAAATTTTACATACCTAATGACTATTTTGATAAAAGTAAATGATTAGAATATCAAAGAAAAATGATCACTTATTTCAGGGAAAAAGGCAAAACAACAGAGGAATTAATACCCGGTTGAACCCCCTCTAGTGTGAATGCACAAAGCGATATGATCAGGCATTGAGGCATACAAGTTCTGTATCATGTCTTGAGACATTTCATTCCATATTTTCTGTAACCTTGCATCTAGTTCGTTCAAACTCATGGAATGCTCAACTGGCCATCCCAACTGATCCCAGATATGCTCAATTGGAGACAAATCGGGATTGGGCAGGCCAAGGAAGGGTAGTAACAGTGCAAAGACAGTCTTGTGACACCCTTACCGTGTGAGGCCAAGTATTGTCTTGTTGAAAAATGGCCCCTGGGAGTCGTTGCATGAGTGGTAACACATGTGGTTGTAGGATGTCATGGTGCCACGGATCAATACTAGGGGTGACCGTGCATTGTAGGCAATGGCACCCCATACCATCACACCAGCTGTGGAAGCGGTGTGTCGCTTCGTCGCTAAAGACGACCTGGTTCCATTCCACTGCACAGACCAATTTCCTCGTGTGCAGCACCACTCCAAACGGAGGCATTGATGGATGGGTAACAAGGGCAGCACACGTAATGGGCACCGCGATCCCAAATGTCCTTTAGCCAGGCACTTTTGTATGGTTCGAGAAGACACAGGGGCCCCTAATGAATGTACTAGCTGTGCCTGGATGGCGGCCGATGAAGCAGTTGGCTGTACGCATGCACTTCTTACAATGTGGCTGTCTTCTCGACAATTGGTCTGTCGAGGGCGCCTTTTGCCTGATCTTCGTGTAAATGATATCTCTCGGATCCACTTGCCTCTAGTTCGTTTAAACTCATGGGATGCCCAACTCACCCTCACAAATGATCCCAAATATGCTCGATTGGAGACAAATATGGGGATCCGGCAGGCCAAGGAAGGATAGTAACAGTGCTGAGACAGTCTTGTGACACCCTTACCATGTAAGGCCGAGCATTGTCTTGTTGAAAAATGGACATGGGAGCCGAGACAAAACACATGTGGTAGCAGGATGCTATGGACATACTAATGGGCTGTTATGGTGCCACGGATCAATACTAGAGATGACCATGTATTGTAGGCAATGGCACCCCATACCATCACACCAACTGTGGGAGTGGTGTGTTGCTGTGAAGCAAAGGCAGGATTGAGGCATTCACCACAGGGTCTCCACACACGAACACGATTGTCATCACTACTGAGTTTAAATCTGGATTCATTGCTAAAGAGGACCTGGTTCCATTCCGTTGCAGTCCACTTTCCTCGTGCGCAGCACCACTCCAAATGGAGGCGTCAATGGGTATTGTGTCTCAAGGGCAGCACACGTAATGGGCGCCACGATCCCAAATGTCCTTCAGCCAGGCGTCTTCGCATGGTTCAAGAAGACCCCTAGTGAATGAGATACCACTGCCTAGATGGTGGCTGATGAAGCAGTTGGCTGTACACGTGCATTTCTTATGATGTGGCGGTCTTCGCAACAACTGGTCTGTCGAGGACGTCCTGAGCCTGGTCTTCATGTAAATGACATCTCTCGGATCCACTGGTCCCAACATCTCCTCACAACACAATCAGAGCGGCCTAATTGACGAGCTACTTGCCTAGCTGACCACTCAGCTTCCATCATGTTGACGATTCTCCCCCTCTCAAACTGTGACATCTGATCATATTGTCTTAGAAAACGGCGTAATGGCATGCCTACCTCAGCTCTTCCTTTGTAAATGATTCAGCACACTCAAACAAGCTTTGGTTACCTGTTTTATACTCCATGGATAATGACGTTAAACGCCCTCTATCAGCTATATGTAATGCCCAATCATGCTGCATTTCTAATAATTTGCATATCTCCCCAACAAGTACCTTCATGCCAAGTTTCATTACGATCCTACAATTATTTCTTGGTGAGCTAATTTTTTTGTCCATGAGTGTTTTTCTGATTTAGGAGTGCTCAACAAGTCAGGTTCGAAAATGACACCTCTGCAGGAGTTTTATGTGGACTTATGGTTACTGGAGAATCAGAAACGTTTTTGCAAGAAGAAATCACTCTGTTTGTAAAGCAGACTGAGTTTCAATAAGTAGATCTCCAGACCGTAATTGTTTTATGGATTTTGGTTCACTACCTATTCCTAATAAAGTTTTATGGATAGCAAATGGCGGCTTCTTAGACATTTCATTGTTTGGTAGAGAAACAAGTAAAAATTCAGAATGTGCTGATATCTGATCTGTGGTTTAAGTGGGTAATATAAGGCCTTTACACGGGCACAGCTAACTTGAATCCATATGTGCAAAACACAACTTCATCCTGGTGTGTATCCACTCACCACAGAGTCCAACAAGGGAGCCAGTGTGCCGGTCATCTGGAAAAACCAGGCACTACACACTTACTTGGAGTACACCCAGAATATAGTGCTACAGCATCAGGGTGAGGATCCAACATGTAAACCCACAACCCTTTATCTGCAGCACCAACCCTACAGCAATGTCTCTCCTGGACACTGAAGAAAGGTATCATACAGTGAAGCGTGGGCCAAAGGGATCACAAAGGTATCTCCAGGACACTATTTTCCTCCTTACGGGATGCCACACACAGCAAACATGCGGGTTAGCAAACCAATGGTGTTAGTAAAAAACAAAACAAATGACAAAAACATAGAGAAAGAATAAATAAAAAAACCAAATTAACACACTACAAAAAGAAAACCAATCAAACATTGTTGTTAATAATGAAAAACAATCCAATCATAACAAATTTAGAATATATTCAAGTATTTCAAAAAAGTTGCAACTGTGGTCTGGACAGGAAAGGAAAGAAAGAGGAAATGAGATGACAAGATGGAGGGTTGAAGATAGAGAAAGATCACTAGGGTATCCCAGGTTCAGGAAACCGGTGTTTACCAAAGACAGTAAACCCCTTGGGAAAAGGAAAAGATCACTAGGGTACCTTGGGATTGTGACACCTGTACTCACTTAATGGAAGTGGGCCCCTGAGAGGAATTCGCTTCAGAGAGTTATCTCTTTCAAACATATACAAACAAAATGCAAAGAACTGAATATGTATGCTATGAAAATGGTATCACAAAACTATATATAGAACTGATAACTAAAACTTAGAGAAATATAGCCAATTTGTTATCATTTAAGAAGGTTCCAAATAAATACAAAATCTTAAACCAATAATTCATGAATATTTACAGTTAAGGAACCCAAATATAGCTGACATATTAGATTAAAAGAAACATTTTTTCAAAATGATTTCAAAACTATCAATTCAATGAAGTGAAACTTATGAAATGATATACCATCAGTTTGACATCAAAATTAATTAAGGCTATATTATTGACTTACATCTCACTAGGCAGATGTCATATTTAAATTTAGACAAAAAATATGTTGATCTTTTTTATATGCTGAGTAAGTTGTCTGTCATTTTTTTTTATGTATTTCTAATTTGTTCAACAAGTTAATACTTAAGTCAAAAAGTCAATTTTTGAACAATTTTTCTTAAAATTCATCCATTTATTGCACTACTTTAATGCTGGGAATGATTTTAAAACACACTGGCATTTGAGATTTCACAGATTTAAAAACTTATGAATTTTAAATTAAAAAACCTGGATTTCATACTTACAGGGGAAATAGGCATGAATGATGATGAAGAAACATGAATTAATACCTGAAAAAGTATGCAACTGTAAAGAAAATCTCTTCAAAACAGACAAATCTTAGAAATAAAAATTGGAAGGAGAGAAATTACATTATAAAAACTCTAGAGCTTTTTTTTTACCTCTTTCCCCTCACAATAAAATCTTGCATAAATTACTCACATAGTTCATTTTTTCTGCATTAACAGATTAATTATTACTTTTTAAACAACTTCAAAAATGTCCTATATATTTCCAGAACTATTGCAAAAAAACTAACAACTTCGATTATTGATTCGAAAAATTCCATGTTAATTCTAATCTAATTTTAAAAATGTTGGAAAAATGCATATCATCTAACAGAGAATATACAAATTGAAAAAAAGAATGTTCAGTTTTTCTGAAATGTATGCAGAGAGCAGTAGTGGAATGACATATTTTTGCAATCAATTTTATAAAATGAAAATTAAAAATAACTTAAACTAAGCATTTTATTCTTAAATTACAATAAACTAACAGGCTGAATTGGAGTATTTATGGAGAAAACACCAGGATGAAATTTAAGAAGTCCAATTTTGCCATTTGTTGTGGCACATTCTGGAAAATGCAATACTCGTACGGAAGAACCTAAAAATTTAAATAAAAATTAAGAGCCTAAGAATAATAATAATCTGTAAAAATTATAAGTTTCTAATGCAGTTTTATAACTCATACCTTCAATATACATTTGAAAAGCAACAATTTCTTCATTAGTCAAATCTCTGGGATGTGGAATATCAACATCTTTCCAAAAGGATAAAGAATCTGCACGCCCAACACGAAAATCCTTACTAATCTGGAAAAGAAATATATTGAATACACATTAGTATAGATCAAAAAGCACTAAGTACAGCCGAACCTCCATATTACAAACCTCTATATTGTGAATTTTTTTAAATAGTGAACTTTTTCCAAGAACATTTCCCGATTTTTTTCGTAAAATACCAAATATTCGGATCTGGGTTAGTGCAGAATACCGCCATGGACTTTGCACAGCTGAAAGCAGCATTGTCGAAGGCATTCTCAGCCATCCAAAATAGGAAAGATTTAGATACACATTTTTACGTGTCACAGCAAAGACAGAACCAGGAGCTGACGGATTTTGTTTACGATTTATTAAAAACACAAAAAAATTAGAACTGGGGATGTCAAAGAAAGCCCTTGTAGATCATATTTTTGTTAGAATTGAACCACAAGTCGAAGACTATGTAGAAGTGCGTAACCCAATAAACACTGTCCAATTGTTAGAGGTCTTAGCTAAGTTTGAGGAAAGATATTCATGCAAGGCAATACAGGGGTCGAGAAATAGTGATAATGTGGAAGGACGAGGTTGGAATGAGCGTAGGATGTCTAATGTTGGTAATAATCGAGGAAATTGGAGAAAGTCTGAAGTGGTGCGTAGACCGAATAATGGTAGAAATGATTATAGGGGTAACTATGAGAATAGCCGTCAAGGAAATCAGTGGCTCGAGAGCAGGGATAGGTTTAAAAACGATGATCACAACTTTAACGATAGGGGATATCAATTTAGAAATCGCGGTCAAAATGACGATTTTAGTAGAGGGGACCAAAGAAATAGGGGTTCGAGTGAAAATTTTAATCGAGTCGATAGAAGACAAATGGGACGATTAAATGTTTTGAAAGTGAGTGATGTTAAAGGTGGTCAGACACAGTCGATAAATGAGTTACTGGTTAAACTTGCAACAATATGCATGTCTCTGGTGGAACTTCCATATGTTCCTTTGAGTACACAGGTGATCACGGCAGAGGGAGCTGAATGTCAAAATATTGGAGATGTGGAATTAAATATTCGAATAAGAGAGTTTGAAAACTTTGGTTGTTCCATGTGTTGGCAGATTTGGAATACCCATATATTCTTGGGATAGATTTCATAGGTGGATCAAAGATCATTTTGGACTTTGATTGGAAATCATTGGCGATTCAAGATTCGCAGGTTGAAGATATTAAGGTAGATGAAGGGAATTTGCGCATTGTGTCAGAAACGTTGGTTAAATGTTGTGGCTAATGTTTCAGATAAAAATTCAGTTGAAAGTATAATAGGAGAGAAAGTTAATTGTGCAATAATCAGGGATTTGGTACTTTCGTCATGAGATCAGTTAATAGAAGGGCAATGAATAGACCTAGAATTAGGTCATATCTATACATATCTGGAAAACCCAGAAGATAGCTCAGTTAATGCAACAATATGTGAGAATTGGTCCCGAGATTTTTGTTTAATTGAAGGCTTGTTATTTTATGCAAAATATGCAACGTCATTAGAAGAAATGCGAGTATACATTCCAAAATCTTTAAGGAATGAAATAATGAGAGAATTTCACAACAAGCCATTAGCAGGTCATTTTGGACGTTTTAAAACTTATAATATAAGGGATGTTTGTTATTTCCCGTATATGAGAAAATTTATTGATCAATATGTCTCTACATGCCATATGTTCCAAATTAATAATTATAATAATGCATTACCAGCAGGTCGGTTAATTCCAATTGTATCAAATTATTCAAATGAAATAGTTATGTTAGATTTGTTAGGTCTGTATCCTGTGTCGAGAGTAAGATGTAACAATATGTATTAGTAATTACGGATCATTTCAGCAAGCGGGCTGAAATCATACTCCTTAAAAAAGCCTTTGCTCGAGTTATAGCAGATAATTTTTTTTGATAATTATATATCGCGTTTTGGAGCTCCAATAAAATTAATTAGTGAAAACGGTCCCCAATTTATCTCTGATATTTATGAGAATTTAAATGAGAGATTAGGCATAAGGCATGTGAAGACTGTTGTATATAGACCTAAAGCAAATATAACAGAACGCTTAAATCGCGATCTGGTGCAAATGATTGCAAATTATGTCAATGAGCAACATGACACATGGGACCAATTCTTACATGAGTTTGCTTCTGCTATTTGTATGGCACTAAAAGATACAATGGGAAAAACAAATGCAGAATTATTTTTAGGTCAAAAGTTGATTACACCTTTTCAAAAATTAGTGATGGTATCAGACGGAACAGAATTTGCAGTAGGAGAGATTGCTTGAGGAGGCTAGACGAAACACAAAAGCTAAACATGAAAAATGGGAGAAATATTATAATAAATGCAGGCATGATGTGCAAATTAAGGTGAATGATTGGGTTTTGATAGCAACACATCCTTTAAGTTCGGCAACAAGAAAAGTGGTAGCTAAATTTAAACCAAAATTTGAAGGTACGTATAGAGTATTAGATGTAAAGTGTAACGACGTAGTGGTATGGAAGGCAGGAAAAAGGTTAACCATTAATGTAGATCAGGTTAGAATATATCATCATAGAAATGTGATGAGACGAAGATAGGAACTGGTAGTTCGGATAACGGTAGTTTACGCAATGAATCGAGTGGTTTTGACAGAGTACAAAGGAGATCAAAGGAGTCGCAAGATGGTAAAAAGAAAGGGTCAGAGGTAAAGTGCGAGTTGGAGGAAAAAGGGTTAAGTTTTAAAAATGATCAGGGTGAGAAACACACAAATAAGACCAATAAGCGCGGACCACTTATCAGATCAATACCTAGTTCTTGGTCTGAGAAAAGTAGAAGGATTAAAAGAAGCAAAAATGAAATATTAGGCTATAAAAGATCACATGAATCATGGGTCAGGAGGACCAGAAAGGAAGATTCAGAAGGGTTCAGAACATAGAGTACCTAAAAGAGCTTTGTCGTCAAACTATAAAACTAATAGTAATCTGCCAAAATTTAGAAAGAAAAGCCAAAGAGAAGAAACAGTAACGCCCACCACAAGCGGCTACAACCTCAGACCACGAAATGGAAAAAGAGTGGAGTCCCGACCGACCATAGAGAGGAAGACACAACAAGGAGGACCAGTTCGATCCAGAAAAGGCAGAGGAAGGAACGATAACCGCTACATCGAAGAGCGAACAAGATCAAACAACAAGAATGCCAGACAAGGAGGTGATCATCAACGGTAGGACCAGGAAAGAAAAGGAGCGTGCACAAAAAGTCTCTATCCCTGGAGGTCATGGTAGGAAATGCCAACTACAAGTTATAAGAACCAGGCTGTATCGTTTCTTTTTATATTTATATTCTTTCGAACAAGTGGTCGGAAGAATTATTGCAATGAAGCAAATCATGGTCGGATATTTAAAATTTAAGAAGCCAAGCAAAAGTGGACATTACAATGAGTGTGTTTTTCTAGAAGAGAAAAATAAACTTTTGTCTTGTAAATTTTTATATAAATATGGAGAAAACAATTGTAAAAATGCATTTGTTTACTTCTGTGTATGACTTCGCTAAGATGTGACAAATCCTTTGGTTGTTTGTTTTAATTGTTTATTGAAAAATGTTTGTAGTTGTATAGTGCACGTATATGTATTGTTACATTGTTTCATATTAATGTACATCTGGTTTTGGGAAACGCAGCGTAGACAGCATACTAACATAACATTAACCAGTGCTGAGCGATTTGAGGGGAAGTTTTTGAAAAAGCCAGATGAAAAATAAGTATAGAAATTAGTTGTAATTTAAAAGTGATATGTAATGTATAAAAATTGTAAAATTTAATCATAATGTGTGAAACTTGATTTTTTTCAAATGACTTAGGAAATTTTTTTTCAGGGTGATAGACCCTGAAATCTATAGAAAATTTTCATTTAGCTAAGGACTTGAAACCAATATTTATATGTACAATAGACAAGAAGATTGTGAAAAAGTTGAAGTCTATGTGGCAAAATGAAGATTTTAATGGTTAATTTTTCTTTGTACAAAGGACAATGAAAAGAAGCAGCAGAATTGTTATACTTTAAGTAGCATTTAAGTAGAATTAAGTTAGTTAAGGGACATGGAGATCTCTTTTTTTTTACCATTTAAATCATATATGGTTTTTCCCCGGTCCCTTCGCCCAAATGGGGTATGTCCATTTATTTTGTACATGCGAGAATCTACCGTGGTTAAAATGCATAACTATGAATGTAGGTGTAGTTAATTGAGTAAAATTTATGGTGGCTGTTGAAAAATCAAATTAAGGAGAAATATTAAAAATTAAACTTAAAATGAAAATTTAAGTGGAGCATTGAAATTATTGGTTAGAATGAATATTTGAAGTTAAAATTTAAAGCTTGGAAAGTTAGAAGTAGAAGAATAAAATTAGGCACGTAATTTCTTAAGGGCCATTAAGACTCTTGAATAAATCATGTTTTGCTTCTTGGAGGAGATTGTGATGTCTCATGCGTCTTTTCTTTAACAAGTCCTTTTGGTTCTTTGGGCCAGAATTAATGGCAACTCTTTTCCAACCAAATCCAAGAAGTTAAGTGTGAATAAAAGATGCAAATGAACAAACTTTTAAATATCGGATCTTAGAGTAAGCGAGATCGCAATGTAGGGTAATGTTTGACATTTGAAGTTAGTTTGTGGCAGTTGATGGTTATTAAAGTTCGTGGTTCAAGTCTGAATGAGTTTTGCGTGACGTGAATGAAAGTTATTAGTGATCGAACATAGGAAACAGCCAAGTTGCACACCAGTGCATACAAAGACAAGATTGATCGTTGCTCCAAGCTGTAATAAGGTAGGATTGATTATTTAATATTAGAAACGGAGATTAGGCGGTTTGTTTATTGATAGTGGTCTGAATTAGATTAAGTCTTATTGTGTGTTGCATATTTTTACCATCGTAGATTCTCTCATATTAATTATTATAATTTAATTTGTTAAAGGTTTAAGTTGAATATCTTAATAAAGTCATATTAAGATAATGTTTGATCCTAGTTCTTTTGCTAATCCTACACCTCTAGCTCATGCTGATGCTTCGAGGGATGTTCTTCCAAGGGGAGGAGCATCACACATTGTCTTTGACATTCATTTTGAAAAGGAATTCTCTTTTGGGCCAGTTATTAGAAGCTTTTACTCATATGTACTGTTAGCTGCAATTTGAAGAGAAAAAGACCACAAACATCTTTCCTGGAGAGGAAAGTCATTTTGTCGGAGAGCTTTCTGGACGATTTTTTCTGTGATTATTTTTTAATCATTGTAGCACTTCCTTTATAAAAATCTCTAGAATTAACTTTATTTTTACACATAACAGTCTTGACATTCAGCATGAATTCAGCAAAAGATTTTTGTTAACTACCTCAGAAAGTTACAAGATGTCCATTTAAAATATGATACATAACTTTATAAATCACCATGATTATAAGTTGCATAACTTGTTTAATGAAGCTAAATTTTCAGCAAGAGACAGAGGATAACAAATCTTAATTTTGCATTTTAATATTAATTGATTTTTCTTCACTCTTTGAAACATGTTGAATTAAACTTCAAAAGCTTTATCATCAATTGAAACTTTTCAGAATAAATGACTTTTGTCAACTGTCAAAATGTGAGCAACTTATATTTAAAGAACTACAGTTTAAAAAAAATGATTAAAAGTGATTTAAATAATCCTTATTTTTAATAATAGTTCAAACTGCACTTGAATGTTAAGACAACTGATAATGTATTTAAATATGATGAACTGAGATAAAATTGTTAGTTATGTAAAATGGTAGGGCAAGAGCAAAATGGACTTGAATAGATAATATCACACTGTATATAAATAGAATAAAAATTAAATCCAGAAAGGACTTTTACATATTCATATTTTCATTTTGATATGTATGGATTTCAGTCATACTGCAAAAGTAAAATAAATCATTACTAATTCAAGCGCAGAGATAAATTTATTCACTGAAAATCCAATATAAATTAAACATAATAGTTTGGTTATTAAAGAAATAAACTTGTGCGGTTTAACTGCTAATTATTAAAATAAGAATTTAAATAATCATAATAATAACTACAATGAGATAAACTGGATTTGAGTAAAAACACTTTCACTTACTGTATTGCAGGGTACCAAAATATTCACTGCAAGACGATCCAAAAGACTTACATGATTGGCGACCATCAATTTTGCATTTTCATCATTATATTTATCATCAACTTCAACAACTATACCCAAGACTTTACATATTCCTTTTAATATTGTACTGAAACATATTAAAAATTAATTACAAAATAAAATAAATTTATCATTAACACCTTGCAAAACTAACAGCCAACCAATTTTTTTATTAAAATTAAGAGTATTTCAAGAAACTTAAAAAAACAAAAACATGGGCTACACTTTATATTTAAATAACAAAAATATTATTCACCTACCCAAGGCTATACACTAAAATAACTAATATAACAATGGAAAATTTTTATAAGAAAATTTTAATTGCCAATCATAAATTAGGGTTGCTTTCTTACAAATTGAAAAAGAACCAAGATCAGACTAAATTCTTCAGATTGAAAAACAAGCTCCAGTATTTAATGTAACTTCCACTGATTACAATCCATGATACACAAGTTTTTAATGACATGTTTTTATATAAAATTTAAAAACTATTCATAAATGTAATTTTTTCATTTAACATCTAAGTTAAAAATTAATTTAGCATTACAATATCCAAAACAAAATAGGAATACTTTCATTCAGGAAAAAATTATTGATTCAGAAAGAAAAAAAAAGAGTATTTTAATGAAACTTAATTTTCTGATTATGTTAGTGAAACCAAAATATTAAAACTGGAACATGTTTCTGTCTGAAATATATTCCAAGTGTTAATAAAAGTATTCAAAATAAAGGTTTTTACATTAGGCAATGGCACACTTAAAACAAATTTAAAAAAATTAAATTCAAATTGCATTTATTTTTTTATCTTTTGTTCTAAATATTAACTTCAACAAAACTAATACACATTTTACATTTACAATCATTGAACTGTTAGAAAACACTTCTGTAAACTTCACATACAGTTTTTAATTTCATTAAGTCTAACAATTTCCAAGCAATTTTATGAGGCATAAAAGCAAAGAATTTTTGAAAAATCTCTGAGTAATACATTAACTGTCCTTTCTCTGTGTTTTCATTTATATTTAAATATTCTTATACCATAACTAAAGAAAAATACATACACAAGTCATTAAAACAATAGAATTTACTTAATTAAAGATAATGCTCAATTTTTTACAAATGTAAATAAGAACAAAAAGCCTTTAAAAAAAATTAGATTTTATTCATAATGGGTATCAAAAAAATATTACTTTTATAATAAAATGCTCTCTTTTTGTAATTCATAATAGCTTTACAAAAACAAATATTAGTCATGCAATTAGTGGTTCTCTTTTAGTAAATAAATTGTAATAAAAAATACTATGGTAGCAAATTTCAGTCAAAAAATTAACTATTGAGAAATATTACTGCCTAACAAAGATATGTTATTTCTATGAGCAAAATGACATAAATTTTGAGGCAGAAGGGAAATTTTCTAAGAATGAGACTAGTGATTTCATAAAAGCTCCTTCATTAATTAAATTTATTCACTGAAAATGTGTGTGTGTGTATGTATATTTCCTTTTCCTCAAAACTTACTTTACTTACAGCTTTAACACTACAACTACCAAAGTAGTTATTTCACTATCTTTTAGATTTTGAAAAAAATCAATGATTTTACTATTATGCTTGATTACTTTTTATGTAAGTTTAAGAAAAGCAATAATGTTGAACTTATCACAATGTAAAAAATAATTTAACTGCTCCAGTAGGTTCAACTGCAAGCAAAAAAAAAAAAATATATTTCATAAGCTATATGATGAAAACTATCAATTGGTTGGATCAAACATTATAAAACACTTAAAGCTGCAACAAAGGAAAAAGTGAAAAAAAAAAGAAACCTCACCCTTTTTGATAATACAAAAATATTTAATGTAACAATGAATATAAAAAAAGTTTCAAGTCAGAGAAAAATATTTGAAAGTTAGGTTAGCAACGAAAGACGGAAAATAAAAAACAATTCCTTTAAAATACAAAATAATTTCCTATTAGAATAAAATTATAAAATACTAAATTCAAAATCAATCAAACAATATTCATTCTAATGCTTCTTTACACATTTTTAGGTACTATAAAACAAAATCATTCTAATTATCAAAGCATATCAAAAGATCAGGTTATAAATACCAATGGAGTTCAAAGTTCATAAAAAGTGAATTTTGTATTGAACTACACAATAAAAAAATTATAATTAAGCTCTGAACTTTAGCAAGTATGAACTTTAAGATAATTCAATTAGTAATTCAGCTTAAAATAAATAAGGAATTTATAGAAAAAAGATAAGTCATTTTGAAAAAAAAATGTAAAAAGAGAAAGATCTTTCAGAACAAATTTCAGCTTGAAAGAAATTGAAGGTAAAATTTATATATGAATATAATAATAGATTTAAAATAAGATAAACCAAAAGATTTTAAAGACAATGATACAAAAATATATCCACTGAGATAAGCATGTTGAGGTAAAAATAAACTTGTTAATGGTTGAACTTTAAACTCATAATTTTTTTAAAAAAAAAACAGATTGTTTAATAAATGTTACATTTTCTTAGAAGCATTAAAAAGATTTTAACCTATTAAGCAGCCAGTATTTTTTATTAAAATGTTTCTAAAAAGGCATGTTTCAATCAAAATATCAATTATGAATGACAATTTGAACATTCTATCTTGAGATTTAGTTAATTTATTATTCTAAAAATGTTAAACATTCGTAACCCAGCAAGAAAAAAGAATGTATATTTGTATACAATACATACCTCCTACATGATAAAAATATCTATCTTATCTCAAAAACTAAAGAAAGTAACTCAAAATAGTTTAATCAAACAAAAAATAACATTGATAAAAAATTTCTCAAATAAAAAAATAATTGCTACCTAAAAATGTACTTTGAATAGAAAGGAAGAAAAAACTTCTATTACACTCATTATTCATAACATTTTACAGAAATTTCAAGCAATAAGATACAAATGATATTTGAGATCACAATGTTATGCTTATGATTTAGTTCAGATTTTACACAGCTTCATACTAATATGAGGAAAAAAATACTTTTTTCTACACTAAATTTTCTGAGAAACTTAAGAAATCAATACCTTCTCTTCTGGGATTTTCGAGGAAGAAGTGATACAATCAAAAACCCCAAAACACCAGCAATTAATCTTGTAAGAAGAAGTAACAATGCAAATGGAAAATATAAAACTGCCTTGTAAAGCTTCGGACTAACCAGAATCCTAAAATAAAAAGTCAAAATAAGAGTCAAAATAAAAAAAAATACTTTTTAAAAACTAAAAGGATGAAATATTTATAATTTTGAATGCTTAATTCATGTTATGATTAACTTATTACAATTATAGAAATAAAATTCAAGTTTTGCCCTATCAAAAAATGCAAGACATGAAGAAAAATTAAAGCATATTTTATAATATGCCTGGTCCTTTTCCACACATCACATAAAAATAATAAATATGATAAGGATTTTACCATTTATAAAATATGAAAGAAAAAAGAATTGTTGGCAATCAGTTTGTGTACAAACATGAAGTAGGGCAAGTATTTTTAATTAAAAAGGAGAACCAGAAGACAAGCCACACAGAAAATTTTCAAAAGCTCAGAAATTATTTGCCACTTCCATTCTGAAAGGGATTTAATACTTTTTATTTGCTAATGCAACCCTTTATATAAATATTCATATGCTATTTTGTTAAACTAATTATGATCTCTGAAAAGAAATACTTTCATGACACAGAAATAGATGGTTTATTAAAGAAGATTTTTAAATAATCATGAAAGCACTTTTGAGGAATTACTATATGTAAATTTATTATGTAACATGTCAGCAACCATTTATATATAGAATCTTACTATAAGTAAATTTATAATAAAACTTAATGCATACGCGCACGCACAATCAGTTATGTGTAATCGATTTAAAAGTGGGAGCATATCAAGCATATACTGATATACAAAATGTGTATCTTAAAATGTACATGTGTTAAAATTGATTAAAGATAATTTTTTATTTCTTTTGAATTTTCATATTTTGAAAAATTACTTCACATAAAAATTATTTTTCCTACAAAGTGATATTTGATAACCCATTAGAATTAGGTATTTAAAGAAATTTTTTCCTTTTTTTCATACACATCTAGCATTTTATTTATTTCCACATGGTTTTGAAATAACATGATAGTTGATAATCCATTCCTATTGGGTATTTAAAAAAATTATTTTCATACATATCTAACATTTTCTTAGTCTTTATTTTCATGGTTTTGAAATAATATGGTCAAAAATCTAGCAACATTTTCTTTTTTTAATCACATAACTGATTTACTTTAACAAATAATTTTAAATTGCTAATTGTGTTCCAGAAAAGGATAAGAGAGAGAATAAAGTTCCTAAATTAACCACTACTTCAACTTTTGAAGGTTTTAAACATGATACTAGTCTGGAAAATAATTTTAAAAATATTTATTCAAACCTAGAACACATCTTAAGATTCCAACAAAATCTGAAGATTTGTTTGGCAGCATACCAAGAATTATGTAAGGAACTTGTGAAACCTAAGCAACAAATAAACAAATGAACAGACTTTCTGGTAAAAGGGCAATACCATAAAATATTTCCGAAAAAATTCATTTTTGTGAAAATACCACTGTTAAACAAAAATTGTCCATGCATTCAAGCCTAGCAGATGTGGCAGATCTTTCTAGTGAGGGCAATGATTTTGATTAACAAATGCCATTATCAACACACAACAAAATTAATATTTTTAATATTTTAAAGTTTTTATCCTTTTTTTGAGATAATATATATGAATTCACAATTTTATTTTAGTTATCAACTGAAACATGTATGAATTATATATATGTTAGATGTTAAATATATACATATTGGGATAACAGCCTTTGTTGCTCCATAACGTTAAAATTAATTTTATATTCATTAGAACAGATTAACACATTTATAAGCAAGCTTATTTGTCTACAATTTCTTCTCTTAATTTTGAACACTGAAATTGAAATTAGTAAAAAAATTATAAATGCATAGATTGAAAATAAGCAATAACAATTTATTTAACAAGTTCATTGCTTTTTTCTGGCATTAAAGTTCCTAATATGGGAGCACTCTGAGATCTCACTTGTTTAAACCAAACAAGTAAATTTGTTTCTAAATCCTCGTGTTTGGTCATTCTCATCCATTTTTGTGCTGGTTCAAACTTACTCCGTTCAAATATTTCCATAATTTGCTCTCTTTTTTTAATTCTTGTTGATAATGCAAAGTTTGCAATACCAAATCTTTGCACATTTCGGTTTCTGTTTTTCATCAACAGCCTTAAGAATCTCCAACTTCATTTTAAGCGAAATAGCAACTTGCTTTCAACCTAAGCTCTTTGTCATTGTGCTCATAAATTTTTTTTTCTAAAATAAAAAAAGTGGTGGTGTCTTCTGTATTTTATTCATTCCTAGAAGGGAAATCTTTTCATGTTATGCAATATTCATTTTGTGTCAAGAGAAAAAATGCATGAAAATACATAGTGGCTTGTCAGGTTTTCGTGTTAACAGATATTTTGTCTTAAGTATTTTTGTGATATAGATATTTCACTGTGTGTGTGTGTATATATATATAATCCAAAACATAAAAATACACAGATAGTTAGAACCTAAGATAACTATACTAAATAGGAAGAAATAGGCACAGTAGCACTATAACAAACTCCTGGCCTTAGGAACCAAGATTACAGGTTTAAACAAGATTTTAGGGCTAGCCAGCCTTCACCTGTAGTTTGTCATACTACATACCAAGAGGAAAGGAAAGAATAACATTTGGAGGAATTTAAACATAATAAAATCACTAAACTAATAAAATATAATTATAAAATTATTGACTACTAGTATTCACATTAAAGATTTAAAATTGATGCAAAACATAGATAGCAAGACTTCGGGTGAGTATCAACTGGTTATGTTTCCCGCCAAATACACAAGAGAGGGAAAACAGTTCAGCATAAAGGTAAATTATGATAGAAAAATATAAAGTTATATATATATATATATATATATATATATACAGGGTGTTTCAGCTAAGATGTTACAAACTTCTAGGAGAGGTAGGGGACAACAAGACGACTCGAAGTATATAGGCAATGCTGGGTCGGAAATGCTTTCCTAAGGCTCCACGCGCCGACAAAATTTAGGGTGCAAAACTTCAACTGGTCTTAAAAACGGGAAAAATTGTCGAAACGCTTTGGGTTTTGGTCAAAATTATTGTTATATTTTATTATTTCATTAAAAAAATTCTGAGCAATATTGCTGCTAAAACATCGGTAGAGGGCGCTTTAGACTTTGGAACGCTAGGAAAAAAACATTTTCAAATTTTTTTAAAGTTTTTTGATGGCTTTCTTAAGTTGAAACTTTAACTTGAATTTTGATACCAGATTTGGTATCCTCCGGGGAAAATTGATGTAAAAAATCGAACATTGTTCAGGGCACTTAAAGCACAAACGGTGCTAAAAAACGAGCAAAATGTTGGATTTTGGTGCGGTTTGCGCGAAAAGCATTCCATTACTAACTAATTTGTTCAAAATAAATTTTGACTTGGTAGCCATTAATCAAAGCCAGAGGGCGCTTTCAGACATTGCAACTTGGAAACTCATTTGGATAATTTTGTGGTTGGGTGTAAGCCGAATAATTACTAGCAATTTTTCCTCCTAAATGAGATTCGAGTTGGCCTGTGTTGCAAAAAAGTAATTTTATAGCAAAAAGTTTAGTAAAAGAGGGTAAAAAAACACAAGTACCAAATCACAAGAAGTAAAACACAAGGAAAGACTCAAAATAGGAGGAAAAAAGCTGTTTACTAACTGCTATGCATAATCATAAAAGAAAAAGTAAAGAAAAGAAGGAAAAACTGCTGTCAAAGAAGGTGTTCGAACTGACACCCGCCGCATGTGATGCAGGCTTCACATCTTCGCTTCATGGAGCGTCGAACATTCGATAACATTTCTGGAGTGTTTCGTATTTCCCCGGCTGCTGCACTGATGCGTGCTACAAGTTCCTCGGCGCTGTTTACGGATGTTTCGTACACCAAGGATTTCATTTGCCCCCAGAAGAAATAATCCAGACAGGAAAGGTCTGGCGATCGGGGAGGCCAATGCACTGGACCTCCACGGCCAATCCATCGTTCACCACATGTTGCATCCAAGTGACTCGAACAGAAATACTGAAATGTGTGGGGGCTCCATCTTGCTGGAACCACATGGAAGTACGAGTTGCAGCGGTAACGTGTGCGCTGTCCAATAACTCTGGCAAAACTTGTTCCAAGAATATCAGGTAGCGTGGACCAGTCAGGCGATCAGGCAGAATGTAGGGTCCTATTAGATGATCCCCTAGAATGCCAGCCCATACGTTAACCAGGAAACGATCCTGTGCAGCCCGAGTACGTGTTACATGTGGGTTCGCTGCTGCCCACGAGTGGCTGTTATGGGTGTTGAAAATACCCTCTCTCGAAAAAGACGCCTCATCTGTGAACAACACGGTAGCTGCAAAAAGGGATTTGCAATTCGTTGCTGCAAGTACCACTGTGAAAAGGCCTGACGAGGTGCAAAGTCACATTCTTTTAGTGACTGGACGCGCTGGTAGTGAAATGGATGCAGGGCATTATCATCGAGAATCCTCCAAAAGCTACTGTATGAAATCCCGATTTCATTAGCGATACCTCGTGTACTTAAACTGGGAGTGGTCTCTACCATATCTAGTACAATTTCCTCGTTCAGTTCGGTACGTGCCGTCCAATCTCGATTGCGTGCTGCCTTCTGGAATGAACCGGTCTCACATAATTGCTGGTGTAGGCGAGCAAACATGGTATGAGCAGGAGTCCGCCTGACAGGATGCCTTTCGGCGTACAACCCCTGAGCGGCTCGAACATTGTAATCTGTGGCCCCGTACGCCAGAATCATATCTGCTTTCTCTGCGTTCGTGTACTCTGCCATCGTACAACCAGTCTGTGTGTGATGGAAATAAAGCTTCCTTCCAGCGGACTCCTTCTTATCGTTCTGTCCCTCTGGCCGCTAATTCAACTCTCGACGGTGAAATTTGCATATTCTGCCTTTAACACTCTCTCGCTAAAATTTTCGCCGAGAACCCTGCTAGCATTATTCACTGCCACGACACTTGCAATTCCTGGGCTACGTATCAGGCTTTCGATGGTCTTACTGCTTCAGGAAGGCATTTCCGGACCACCTTTCTTATGTTATTCCGAGTCGTCTAGGTGTACTCTACCTTGTTGGTGGAAGAGTACACTTAGATGAGACTCGGAATCACATAGGAAAGGTCGGTCGGAAATGCCTTTTTTACTTGTCTGAAGCACCTCTGGTTTTAAATTTGGCAACGATGTCAAAATGTTTTTGAACAAATTAGTCTGCAAGGGAATGCTTTTCACGCAAACCGCACCGAAATCCAACATTTTACTCGTTTTTTAGCACCGTTTGTGCTTTAAGTGCCCTGAACAATGTTCGATTTTTTTACATCAATTTTCCCCGGAGGATACCAAATCTGGTATCAAAATTCAAGTTAAAGTTTCAACTTATGAAAGCCATCAAAAAACTTAAAAAAATATTGAAATTTTT
>BMAU01015926.1:60000-67701 GCA_019973935.1 Trichonephila clavipes
ATATATATATATATATATATACATATATATATATATATATATATATATATATATATATATATATATATATATATATATATATATATATATATATATATATATATATATATATATATATATATATATATATATATATATACATATATATATATATATATATATATATATATATACATATATATATATACATATATATATATACATATATATATATATATATATATATATATATATATATATATATATATATACATATATATACATATATATATATATATATACATATATATATACATATATATATATATATACATATATATATACATATATATATACATATACATATATATATACATATATATATACATATATATATACATATATATATATATATATATATATATATATATACATATATATATATATATACATATATATACATATATACATATATATACATATATATACATATACATATATATACATATATATATACATATATATATACATATATATATATATGTATATATATATATATACATACATATACATATACATATACATATATATATATATATATGTATATATATATATATATATGTTGAAACATTTAGATAGATGCAGAATCTGTGAATCGATTCATAACGCAGACCCCAAAACAAAGAAACACAGAAAAATTTTAAGGGCACTTAAAAAGAAAAAAAATAGTGTTTTAGAAGTTAAAGAAGGAAAGGATTATAAATCTGGTGCATTTTAATAAAAAAGTAAGTGCTTACTTTGTAATCAGAATAGTTTAATGTTATTTTTGTCGTTTTCTCAAAATGAGTTTTTTTACATTTTTTCTTACCACAAAACACAATATCTCAAAAAATTATGCTTGAATGAAATAAAAATTTTATATGTATGTTTTTTAAATACTTATACAGGGAATAGACCTTTCTTAAGAGTTTGTGTTGAGTAGAAATTTTTTTATATAGCAATAAAGTAAAAATTACAATAGCTTTTAAGAAAATTTCAACGTATAGAAGTTCGAAACACAATAACTTCCCACGTAATGGTCATATTACCAAAATAAGAGTCTATTTCCTAGATAAGGTTATATGCTATATTATTCAATTTACAAAAAATGTCAATATATTTATTTTATTTTCAATTATCAAGTTTTGCGTAAAATCTTATTTTTGCTTATTTTTTTATAAAATACCCATTTGACAGTAAAAATGTGCACTAATAAAACTTTTCTTGGGTGTTTTTCTAATTTTAGAGACCCATAAGGTCATAAAATATGCATTTACTGGCAAAAAATTCAGGTTCATTTAAAAAAATTTCTTCAAAAGTGTATAAACATTTAGATAGATGCAGAATCAGTGAATCGATTCATAACGCAGACCCCAAAACAAAGAAACACAGAAAAATTTAAAGGGCACTTAAAAAGAAAAAAAATAGTGTTTTAGAAGTTAAAGAGGGAAAGGATTATAAATCTGGTGTATTTTAAAAAGAAAAAGTAAGTGTTTTTCTTGTAATCATATGAGTTTAATGTTATTTTTGTCGTTTTCTCAAAATGAGTTTTTTCACATTTTTTCTTACCACAAAACACAATATCTCAAAAAATTATGCTTGAATGAAATAAAAATTTTATATGTATGTTTTTTAAATACTTATATAGGGAATAGACCTTTCTTAAGTGTTTGTGTTGAGTAGAAATTTTTTTATATAGCAAAAAAATGAAAATTACAATAGCTTTTAAAGAAAATGTCAACGTATAGAAGCTCGAAAAACAATAACTTCCCACGTAATAGTTATATTACCAAAGTAAGAGTCTATTCCCTAGATAAGGTTACATGCTATATTATTCAATTTACAAAAAATGTCAATATATTTATTTTATTTTCAGTTATCATGTTTTGCGTAAAGTCTTATTTTTGCTTATTTTTTTTATAAAATACCCCTTTGACACTAAAAATGTATACTAACAAAACTTTTCTTGGGTATTTTTCTAATTTTAGAGACCCATAAGGTCATAAAATATGCATTTACAGGCAAAATTCAGGTTAATTCAAAAAATTTTCCTCGAAGGTGTTCTGTTACCTTAAATTTTCTGTAACAAAATAAAATAGTTTTCAAATTCGATCCAAATGCCGCCCTTAAAATTTGCCACTTCGGAAAGGGTCCAGTTTGTCCAGCCCTAAAGTCGCCCCTTTCTCCCCTTCCACACGCAAGAATACCTCTACAATTCAATGTTCAAGAGACAATTCCTTTTCACTATCGACATTGGTGTCATAATCATCTTTGAAAACTGTATCGTATTCTTTTAAACTTGGATAAGGTTTGTGGGTAAAAAAATTTTAAGAAAATTTACTATAAACTTGATCAAATTTGAATTGGTTATAGTCTATTTTCTTTCTTTCTTTTTTTTTTTTATTTTCATTTTTAAAATCAGGATGGTTTGTAAATCCAAGTATGATATGCAAATACAATGTTATGGATGGATAACGAATTCCTCAGATTAAAAAATATTGAAATACTACGCACTTTCTTCACAACTACAACCTTGTTTTCACAGATACGAATATCAGACTACGCATCCTGCACGTGTGCAGTATCACTCTGAGCTGTAATATAATAGTTTTGACCCACCTCCTTGGTTAAATCACATATTTCATCACTTCTGTTGATTGTACGATGCAACTTTATATTCACAGTCTAATTAATTTCGCCCGTTAGGGAGACACAAAAACAAAAACGTATATTATTTTGATAGGTTGGCAACCCCGGATCATATAGTGGAGACAATTTAAAAAATGTCTCGCGAATACCGAAAAACCAGTATTTAAACTTGTGAATACCGGTATTACAAAATGGTACAAATGGCTCAAAATACCAGTATTCGGTATCCCGGTATTGCAATCCCTAATTCTAAGTAACATGTTAACAGGAACCGATATTAAAAAGTTATAGTAACAGGCGCTGAGACGGATGAAAGAAAGCAGATGTGAGCTTAGGTATGTTGCTCCTCTTTCAACGAGAACTTCATTGGGAGTTGTGTATGTAGTTCTATTTTGACAGGGAAATAATTTATGTCTCTATATTTTTTTTTAAGTTCAGATTAGTAGTTTTGTTGTTGCGCTGCTGCTGTTGTATCTGGCTGTGAAAGAATCCGATGATGGATTTAATGAAATGCTTCATAAAAAAAAATTGTAAAACCAGCTAGTACAGTGTTTCTCAAACTGTGGGGCGCGCCCCCGGGGGGCGCGATAACCTTACGAGGGGGGCGCGAGCATATCGAAAATAAAAGATTTAAAAAATAATTAATTTACTGGAATGAATTAAAACAAAATACTTTCAGACATAATAAAAAATGCACTTTTACTCTGATGTAAGTTATAGGCCAGGGATGGCGAACCAATGGCACGCGTGCCAATGATGGCACGCGACAGAATATTTTGGGCACGCCATCGATCAAAAACGATTTGCATTTTAGCTTAAAATAATTAAGTTTACTATTAAGTATTATGAACAAACGCGAGTGATCCGTCGCGATGCCGACAAGTGGGGGAGCAGACTCGTTTGTTATGTCTTGCGTAAATACTTCGTATATTATAAATTGCTAATGATGCAAAGTTTATCTACGCATAGTGTGTGTACGTAACTATTTCTAAATATATTCAATTTGTTTAAAAAACATATTCTAACGTTTACATTAATAGTTCAGCTTGTATACATCTAATTTATTAATGTGATCTAATTCTTGTCTTGTAAGTCTAATTGGTAAAATAGCTCTCACTGCTTTATTTTTAAAAATTTTAATGATCTGAGACAAAAGCGAAAGATCAGACACTACAGAAATCTCCTGCAAGCACTCAATTTCTTAAAAACAAATAAATCTGCCCATGAGCCCACAGTCAGTAAAAAGGGGTGTTTTTTGGCGGGGGTGGGGGGAATCAAGCGAGAGCACATAGAATAGTTAATTTCATCGACACATCTGTACATTTAAAGTTTTGTGTTAAATTTACGATTTTTAACTGGTATTTAATATGGCTAGTTCAACCAAAAAAAAAAAGTGCAAGATAGTAAGTATAGCAGAGAATTTCAAACTTGGTGGGCTGATAAATATGGCATGATCAATAAAGGTGACAAAGCGGTGTGTGTTTTATGTTCTGGAACAGTGGTATGCAGAACATCGTCTGTAAAACGGCATTTTGAAACAAATCACAAATTCTTTTGTGAAAAAGCGAACCAGAGCAAAAGAATTAATTGCAAGTGCAATAAAAGACAGAAATAAACAGTCGACGTCTATATTTAAATATGTAAGCAAAAATTGTCACACAAGTGCGGCAAGTTACTCAGCTGCAAATGCCATTGCTCGGCATGGTAAACCTTTTAAGAGGGAGAGTTTTTGAAGGAAGCTTGGTTGGCATCTGCACCCTCACTTTTTGATGATTTTGATAATAAAGATAAGATAATTCAGCGCATCAAAGATGTTCCTCTATCTAGAAACACAATGAAAGATAGAATCTTGAAATTGGCAGAACATGTTACAGATCAACAAAAAAATGACATTAACTCCGCTCCTTTTATATCGCTATGTCTTGACGAAAGTATTGACATTACTAAATCGGCACGTTTAGCTGTCTTTGCTCGATATTGTGTAGGAAGCATCATTAAGGAAGAATTAATTGCGATAACATCGTTGTTAACAACTACAAAGGGCACAGATATGTGTACGGCAGTAAGAAATTCGCTTGCTGAGAAGGAAATTGATTTGAAAAAAATTGTTTAGTAACCACTGATGGTGCTCCAAATATGGTAGGCAAAAAATGGCTTAATTTCTTTATTTAAAACAGACGTAGGACACTCGATTCTTGAATACCACTGCATTATTCACCAACAAGCCTTATGTGCAAAGAGTGGTTCAAGATTTCTTGATAATGTAACAACTTTATTCACAAAAATAGTCAACCTCATATCGTCACAGGCTTTAAATAAACGAAAGTTTGATGCTTTGTTGAATGAAGTCAATTCGGTGTATAATGGCTTAATAATGTATAACAATGTTTGCTGGTTGAGCCGCGGGAACGTACTTCAAAGATTTGTTGATTGCTTGGAAGAAATCAGACTGTTTCTACAAAATGAGAGCAAAATTGAACAATACCCACAGTTGATGGATATTATGTGGCTTTTATAATTGATGTTTTTTACAGACATATGCCAATATTTCAACAAATTGAACATAAAGCTTCAAGGCCCGCATAAAACAGTTATCGTCATGATGGATCCGCTTTTGAAGCTAAACTATATGTTTTCAGAAACGATATTATTACAAAAAACTACAAGTACTTCCCAAACTTGAAAAAAATATCACAGATTTAGATGCCCAAGAGAAACGAAACGAAGAAAAAGTTATTGATGACTTTATTTCCATAATGGATTCTTTAATCAAAGAATTTTCAGCGAGATTTTCTCAGTTCAAGGAATTATCGGAAACGTTCAAATTTATTATGTACCCTGATGTGATTTCGTTTGATAAACTGAACTTGTCTCAATTCGATTGGTTGGAAATTGAAGAACTTGAAATGCAACTGATTGATTTCCAGTCTAGTTCAATATGGATTCAAAAGTTTATTGAAACAAGGAAAAAGTTGGAATTGATTGAAGCAGAAAGATTGACAAGCAATATAAGTAAAAATACCAGTAACGAAATTTTGGAAACATGGAATTCGATTCCAGACGCATTTAACTGTTTGAAGAAGTTGGCGTATGCTATTTTAACCATATTTTCATCTACCTATGCCTGCGAGTCATTATTTTCAGAGATAAAAATATTATCAAAGACTCGCTTAGAAACCGTTTAACAGACGACTCTAATTCAGCATGCATTCTACTAAAAGTAACATCTTATAATCCTGATATAAGTTATTTCTCATCTAATCTACAACAGCAGAAATCACACTAATGTTACTTTAATTAAAATTACAAGTATAACTAAAACATTTACTACTATACAGTGCAAAATGTATTTTTCGTATTAAATAAAGAATTTTGATTTGTTCGTATTTAGTTTTATTAGTTGTTCAATAATCACAAGTCAAAATTATTTGATGGCACGCCTATAACTCATTAAACGTTTTTTTAGAAAAAATGGCACGTTGACCCAAAAAGGTTCGCCACCCCTGGTATAGGCGATATCAAGTCATCAAAAAAAAAAAAAAAAACTTCTTCAATACTTAAATTGCTATCTTTGATTCTATAACCAAATAAAAAATATTTTATTTAATTTGCTGTAATCCCATGATGAGAGAGTTTTTTTTATTACGTTTTCTTTTTTAAAAATAACATTCTACTCTTTCAGAGAAAAACAGATCCCAGATCCAGAATCGAAAAATTCAGGAACATAAAAATTCATCACTGTCATTATTTTTGAAATACTGCACATTATAGCTGTAATTTGTTTGACCTTCTAAGTTATTAGTAGAGTTAGTTATAACCCATCTCTTATGTGTTTATTTCTCATTTAAGGAAGTTGTAAGTAATGTATTTCTCTATTGCGCTTTTTTCCACGTAAAACAGTTTTATGATATTTGGAAAACCACGGAAAGCACACACACACACACTCTTTGATGGATTACTATGCGAAGACTGAGACCAAGAGGAGTATTTTCAAACATAAAGCATAACAATTGTTTTTAGCAGTAACATACATATTATCATAATGAATACACTTTTTACCCGGAAGTGGTCGCGCGGGACACACAGATCACGAAATTGTTGATTCTGGCAGAACTGTTTATTTGTCATCAAAGAAAAATTGAAGAGTCCTTGAAAGTAGGTAAGTAACTTTCTCTTAGTTAAATTATTCACTGGAATAACGATTTGTATCGTGTACAATAAAATAATTATAAAAAAGGATTGGGGTGACTCAATAACCCTGCTAGATCGTATCGAGTGCGCGCCTGCTCCCAGGTTAAAACATGTTGAAGTCTTTTTGCTTTAAAAATATTAAAAATAATACAATTATTCTTCATCGGAATTTTATATTGTTGTTCATTATTTAACATCAACTATAAATGCTAATTCTGTGAGGATTAAAATTAAAATTCGCTTAAAACTAATTATAATTTGAGCAAGCATTTAAAAAAAAACATTTTACATTTTTGTAAACATTGTCGCGCACTTGGCTTTAATGTTTGGCAAGAATGTTTTATTTTCTTTTAAACGAACTCATGCAAAGAGCGCGTACTTCGGCCGGTATACTTTTAATGTATCAGTGCTGCACAGAGTATTTTATAACTATTTAATTAATACTAAATTAAGAACAAGTTTAATAAGTATTAACGACTTCCATGGGCTTGTTCTACAAAGCAAAGTTTTATAAGGAATGCTTATGATTAGAAATTGACCCTCTGAGTTATTTTTCTATATTTAGCAGATATCCATATTTTGTCTTCTAAGCAGTCACCGCATTTTGCAATATGTTCAATTTAAAAATTAGAGAAAGGAAAAATAACGTAATAATTGTCCTATTACTTAGTTAATTTATTTTTTTGCTTAAAAGTAGTATTCAAAATTTAATACTTATGTTATTAATGTGTATGGTTTATAATTAAGATCTCGTATTGTAGCTTTAGCGTCAAAGTGAATTATTGCATTTAGTGCATTATTAATGTATAAGGGGGGGCGCGATAAAAATTGTTATTGAAAAGG
>BMAU01015927.1:0-15006 GCA_019973935.1 Trichonephila clavipes
ACATAAATATATAGTGATTTGAAATGCTTATTTTCGTATTAAATTTTCTATTCTACAAAATACAATTTTTGATTATAATTTTAGATACATTGTGCTAATGAATATTCATTGATTAGATTTTAATAAATCGGTTATTTGCTTCGCTCATTCTGCGGGTCATCAAATTACAGTTTAATTTCTACGTAATCGTAAATACTTATTTTATTAACACGCAATTCAATATATGTTTATATATTCATAAGGATACAAAAATCGAATGATATATTGACCGGGGAAGCCATGATTTTCACTCTGACAGTGAATCGGGTTCCTCTGATATTTTTGTTTAATATAAACGGAAAATTTTTAAAAACTTAATATTTTATGACTACATATTAAACTTTCTCTGTATAAAAATAAAAGAGCAGACTTCCAAAATTAACTAGGAACAATGATAAAAAAAAATATAGTTAAAAGCTAAATCAGATTATAAATTAAACTCATTTTCAAACAGAAATTAGTATACTCTACCATACTATAATCATGTATCTATGTATATAATGTGTAAACTCGCGCGACTCAAAAAAAAAAAAAAAAAAATCGTAACTAAATTTTTGCCGAATAAGGTAACGAAAAAAAGGATTTCATTACATATTACTGCTAAATGCATATTCTTAAATATTTGAGTAAGCGATTCATTTTTTTTGTACCAAATGAAATTTCAGTTTGAGCAAGACAAAAATTTATTTACATACTGCCTGTGTTATAGTTTTTAATTAAACGGAATAAAATGCCTTAATTCTACAAAGTATTCCTAATTTGCAATTTTTTTCATTAAAAAGAAAGATAAAAATTTAAAATGTAAGAATTCTCGTTCCACACACACATAAGAAAAAAAAACCCCATAGGATACTCTCTTATGATCTCCCTTTCTACAATAACTATATTAAATGCCGATTTTTTTTAAAAAAACTTATTTAAATGCGTATAAATACGCGAAAAGGTTTGTTGAAATATTTTTGACCTTAGCGACAATTGAAACTAGAATTACACACAGTTTCTTCACTGTAAATTATTTTAAATAAAAAGGGATGTATTTCTCTATGTTAAAAATCATCCGTCATTAAAAGTACAAAGCATATGTGTGTGTGTGTTTTAATTTTTTTTAAAAAAAAGCGGGCAGAGAATTCTTTTACAAGATTTTCCTGTAAATTAATTTTTTAATCCTTTCCAATTAATTTAATTAATTGGAATGAATTAAAAATTTATATCCCTCCCAATTTTAAATAATTTAAATAGAGTTTATCCGTAGAAATGTATCTAATTATAAAACTGAAATTTTATTTCTAAGCATGTCCCTAAAGTTTTAAAACACATTTTACCTTTATGATACACACTTTTTACAGAAATGGACATCATACTTAAATACCTGTTTAATTTAATTATTGCGTGATTCTGAATGATTATCGGGGGAGGGGGGAGAAACGAGTCAGTAAATGTTATTTTTTTCTGCTTCATAAATCTTCATAACATACATATGCTTTGAAAATTGTTTTTCTACCATATTATAGCATTACTTCTATTTTTTATTCTTCCGTGTTTATTTTAATAAATTCTGAAGTTGGGAAGAAAATTACTTTTGAGTTGAAGATAATGTTCAATCCTCTAGCGTAGATCAATTACTTCTCATTTATTGTTAAATACAGTCAATTGTATCAATTCTAGTTCATATTGACGTATAAAAACTGAATTACAAATACACATGCAAAATGAGTAAAAGATTCCGGTACAGCATTGAATATCGAAAAATGTGGGATGACACAAATAATTTGTATCAGATCGCAACCATAACATTTTTTTGTTAAAATAAAAAAAAACATTAGTTTTCATAAATAATTGCATTATACATATACATAAGTAAACTGAAACTTTGTAAAGAAGCTTACAGATAACACCAAATATCATCCAAAATGAGAATAACCTATATGAAACTAGAACTGGTAAAACATCACTTTTAACAAATTTTGTACGCTTAAAGCAAAAATTACATTATTTTTTTAAATCACATATTCCAGTACATTTGTTATTTTGATAAATAGTTTTGAAATGAGACAATCTAAAACATAGCTTACAATTTAGAATATAATGCATTGTTGAAAAATTGTGATATTAGTTGTTAAATAACACGGTAACATTGGATTCGTAGATATGTGGAGCCTCAATTTCAATTGTATGCGACTGCATTAAATTTGGTGAAAGCCCATTTTCAGTAGTTTGACCGAAAAAACCGAAAATTATTTTTCTTATTTCAAAATTTTCAGATTATTCTGTTATCTATATTGTAATGGTGGATTATATCTACAAGAAACTACATTATATGTTGAGATTTATTTTTATGGTAATTTAGTTAAGAAAAAAAAAAGTGCAGCACACACATTATGTAACAAAATTTGTTTCAAACGTATTGAGAATGTATTTGATATTACATGACCGCGATAAACCTGTATTCCCATTTAATTAGTTAGAATTATAAGGGGTGTATATCAGAGTGTTGACACACAATAAAATAAATTCTCATCGAAAAACTGGACCAGTTCAAACTTTATAAGAAAAAAAGTAAAAGCAAATCTTTCTTTATAGCCTTGACTTCTGTGTGACCTTTTAGTGTGACTATGAATAACCAAAGACTTCCCTCCCTCTGATCTTTCGGAGAAATATAAGGGTCATAAAAGGGACATCTTCTTCGCTTTGCTTGTAGCTGCTTCTCTATACAGCCGTTATGCGCCCAATTATAGCTTATGCAAGTCCAGTATGGGGTTATACTGCTAAAACAAATATTAATATTTTAGATACCCTGCAAAATTCCTTAATACGTATGATTGTCAAAGCCACGAGATACATGCGCAATGACGACATACGTAAAGCATTAAAAATTACAAGTTTTAAAACTCATATTCAGAATCTTGCAGTTAACTTTTTTAATGATTTACCAGCAACCAATAACTTAAATATGCTAAACTTAACTTCCTACATTCCAGATGATAATTCTAAAAGACCAAGAAGAATACTTCTTGACTCATATAATCCTCCTTAATTTAATTCCCTCGTGCAATTTTTAATTGCACACCATTTTCTAAAATTTTGCTTTTTAAATTTTTGTCATTATTCTTTCTCTTTCCATCCCCACTGGACTTGCTCCTCCTCATTTCTTAAAACCCAGCCCCCAGGGCAGCCAATTGGTATCAATGTTCACGTTACCCAGCAACCAATCAGAGAGCAGCCACTTAGCTCTCAGCCAAGTCAAAAACTCTGAAAAACCACCATCCCGACAAAGCACAGTAACCACGCCTCCCGGATCCTATCGTCCAGCCAATCGTCATCATGCCACTCAGCAGAACGTAAAACACCACTTTCGCCATGCCCCCCATCGAAGACATGTCCTGATATGGGATTGAGGACTGCTTCGCAGTCCAGACGCCCAAAAAAGCAACGTCTATGCAACGTCTATGCTTGTAGGAAGGGGGGGAGGACATAACAAGACGAACAAAGCATTCGTGAGGACATTTCGACTCTACCAGCACCTCCTAGATACAGCACCAAGGCCGGATCTACGTATGGACTTCAGCCCAAGGCCCCTGGGATCTAGGGCCCCCGTTCCCCATTGAAGATAACAAGCAGTAAAAGATTCTTACTATAGAAATAGTAAGAAATAATAAATTAGTAAAAATATACAAATAAAAAAAATCCCGAAAAACTATATAAAATTTATTTTCATTTTTAAGAGCAAGGGCAATTTGCTTTTTTTTCTTCCGCCCTAACGCCGAATACGCGGAAATTAATAATTAATAGACAAGGGCTCTGTCACAGACGGCGCCGTCGAGCATCGAGTATTTATTCAAACGTAGTGGTACTATTACTGTAGCCATAGTGTGTAATATACTCATGTCCATAAATTAAGGATAATGAAGTTCAGGCAAAGAAAGAGACAGAAAAGCAAAACAAATTTGACTTATTTGTAAAGTCTATTTATTAAACAAAAGGTAAAGAGCAAAAAAGATGCTATATGTTTGAAATAATTAATAAAAATTGCGATTTTTACTCCCTGGAGCAAATTTCAAAAAAGAACATATTTACAAAAAACAGTATAACATGGTTAGTATGATGGTTAATACGAATATGTCTCCCGGATGATGCAATACAGGCCTTACAACGCCTAGGCATGCTGAGTATAAAATTATCAATCTGATCTTGGGGAATATTACACCACTCACCAAGCAATGCCCTCCGAAGTTCCGGTACACAGGTGGGAGGGGGTTGACGGGCTGCAATTTGTCGGCCAAGCATATCCCACACATGCTCTATTGGATTCAAGTCCGGTGAGTATGCTGGACAATCCATACGGGTGATATCCTCCGATTGAAGACATTCGTCTACAATGTTTGCACGGTGAGGACGGGCGTTGTCATCCATAAGCAGAAATTCAGCACCCATGGCGCCCCGAAAAAAACGTACATGTTGTTCTTGAATGGCATCCCGATAAATGTGGCCTGTCATCCTTACACACTCTGAACATGCAGGTCAGCTGTGGAACCAAGAATAATTCCTCCCGAAACGAGCCATCCTGCACCACAGTAACGGTGTAGTTCAATGGTGTTCTCTTGGTGGTAAGGGGTACCTGGCGCTCTCCATATTAAAGTCAGGCGAGAATCAGACTGCAAACTAAACCTAGACTCGTCGGAAAACATCACACAAGACAACTGTTGTGGTGTCCACAATGCATGCTCTCTACTCCAGGTTAATTGCAGGCGACAGAGAGTTGCGGTAAGTGGAACACATCTGACAGGCCTACGAGCATACAGACCAATGTGCCCTAAGCGTCGGTACACGGTCTGCCTTGAAACTGTCGTACCGGTAGCTGAAGAGAGCTGACGAGACAGGTCTGATACTGTGCTCCGTCTGTTTCTTTTGGCAGTAACTGCCAAATATATACCGGTCCTCATTCGGCGTTGTAACTCGGGGGCGACCTGTGCTGTAACATCTACTCACATTACCATCATCTTGGAATCGTTGCCAAAGTCTGGAGATGACACTCTGGGCGATTCCAAGTTCCTCGGATACTTCCTGTTGGTTAAGTCCACATTCCAGTCGTCCAATAATTCTACCACGTAAAAAATCATCCAAATGCTTCCTTTGTGCCATAACTATGCGGTTATTGCACTGAAAGGCTTTTAAAGCGCTTGTGAACAATTTTACTTCTTTGCCACCATTCCTTATATACCCCTCTCTTACACTCTCGTCATTGTGATGTACTCTCCGCGCCATCTGGTGGTTTCCTGTAATTTGCATATTCTTCTTCAAGATGTGTGTGGTAATTCTACAGGTGAAATTTTTATTTTAGAGTTCATTTTCTGTGTGATTCTGAATTATCCTTAATTTATGGACATGAGTGTATTAATTCCAAGTTACAATAATATACTGATTTGTTGCTGTGACCTGTGCATAATACCTGAAATTAAAAGATACTTAGGTGCCTGTTTATTCAAGTAAAAAGTAAGTGCCAATACACATTTCTAAATTATTTAAGTAAGAAGAAATTGAAGTTATGATTAAGTATTTTCTGTATTTTAAATTTTTCAAAGATTGAAAACATCAGAATTTCCCATAAAAATGAATGTTATCTTAAAATTTGTGATGAGTAACTTAATTATGTCTATACGATGGGAAAAAAAATTACAAACATTTTATGTAGGCTGTGACGGGCTCACACGTCTTGTCTTTAACATGTCCTTTGGGTTCTTTGGAGTCAGAATCAATGGCAACTCTTTTACAACCAAATCCAAGAAGTAAAGTGTGAAAGAAAGATGCAAATTAGGAAGCTTTTAAATATCAGTAGTAAGAGTAAGCGGGATGGCAATTAGAGGAATATAAACATAATCCATGGTTCAAGCGTGAAGAAGTTTTGGAATACGTTACTTGGCGACTAGCAAAAATTATACGTGATAGACATACATTGAGTCAAGGTGCATATCATTGCACTCGAGATAATAAAACGCCTTCATCTAAGAGTGCTGTTATCGATTCTTCAGACTACAGCAAGGTAGGATTGACTATTTACAGTCGGTCGAAAAAATAGTTGAGCATCGTGAACCTTTCAAAAAATGATTGGAAATGGAAAACGACCTTTTTTGAAACCATATCATTTGAAATTAATCTTGAAAACCATCTCATTTGAATAAAAAAAAATCTCATTTGAAAAGAATCACCATCTCAACTCCATATTTTTGTTGTTTTATTTCCACCTTTTAATTTTAAACGGCTCTTTTTATGTGATTATTGTACACTTTTCACCTACTTTTTATTCCAAACTTGCTTTTAAGATTTCAATCAAAAATAGGAGTTTTAACGGCTCTTTTGTATGAGTATATACATATATTGTCTATTTTTCACCCTAGTCTTATCCCAAACTTGAATGTAGGGTCTCGATTCAATTATCCCTCAAAGTTCTCCTGAGAGCAGTGTATTATGAACAATATAAAATTTTTCAGATTTCTCCCAAAAATATTTTATCACGGGGCGAGAGAAAATTTTTCATTCCATCCCAGAGAGACGATTTAAACAGGGATCATCAACAAATGAAATTTAGGCATCTTGAAGAGGTCAAATGAAATACTTGGCATGTCAAATGAAATGTACGCATCTTGGTGAGAAAACAGGGGACCAGCCAACTCAGCGAGACAAGCCCTCCAATCTTGGTGTGTGAAGACGACAATTATTAACAGGTAAGTCTAATCTATATTTGATGCATTCCAATCTTGGTGTAATAATTGACCCGAAAAAAGGGGGACCGAGTCAATCCCCCAATTTTCGGACTAGAAGATTTTGGCTAAAACTTTTGCCAATAAGACTGCCAGAATCTGAGAATATTAATCACTCCAAATCTTGACAGTCTTAACGAAAAACATTTAGCATGCTCCATGAAAAAATGACTGCATTCAAAAGTATTCTGATTTTTGGCTGCTGGCCTTTTATACTCTAATGAGGTCACGTAAATTGATTCCTATTGGTTCGAGCATGTTGTGATAAAGTTTTAAAACCTTCCAACATTGGCATATTGTGTGTCTTGAAAAAAGGGGAAAGAGTCGACACTTTAGTCGACTCAATCCCCCTTTTTTCGGTATAATTTTTTTCACTCTCTACTAGATGGCCAGTCTGTTTTTTGCATTCAGCCTGCAGCTTGTTAAAATGCTGCAGGTATCTCGCAAATCGGTAGGATTTCACCATGGTGCACTTGGAAATAAAATAGTCCTCATGCGCCTCATCGGGGAGGTGGTCAGGCAGGGTGCGGTCATTCAAATCCCGAAAAAGGGGCAGCATTCCAGGTTGATGGTAAAAAGTCCAAGCTTTTCAAAAATTTTCCATTGCTCCGATCTTTTGACGACGATGAGGCCTCTGTTTCCTTGGGCCAGGTGACAAAACTTGCCCCTGACGCAGAACGACAGTTATTCGAGGGGTACAGATCCGGGCAGGTGGCTTTTCAAGCTGAGCCGTTCATTGATGTACCTGTTGGCTCGGCTGTCTTTGGCGGTCGTGAGGAGGTTGGAGTGATCCACCGTGAGGCAAATCACTTCCGGGGCTTTACCATCTTCCGGAATGCTGGCAATGGAGAGTTTGATAGGGACAGGTTGGCCACCATGGTGAAACACGTTGGCGTGAGCGAAAAGGCTAGATGAGACATGTTGCTGAGTGAGAATATCTCTGGTGGCTGAGCGCTCGCCTTTTATACTCTGCTGGGTCACGTGAATCGATTCCTATTGGCTGATGCTTTCCAACCTTGAATCAGTGTAACCAGACATTTATTGCCGATGAAAGAAATCTTCGGCGCCAACTCAAAGGTTCCACAATACAGATGAATCCAATCTTGATGCATCATGCAGCGTAAATTAGATGAGCATAAATTACCTTAGTTTTTAAAATATGCCCTCCAATCTTGGTACAAGATTTGGACCGAAGAAAGGGGGACCGAGTCGACTCAATCCCCCTTTTTCCGGGCAAATGTCCATTTTTTACTGTGTCAATACCGTAACTTTGAAGCTCCATTCAGCATGCAGCTTATTAAACTTTTGCAGGTATTTGGCAAATTTGTGGAATTTTACCGTGGTGCAGCACGAAATGTCCTCTTCCTCGTGCACACACTCATGCACGGGGTTGGGAAAGGTTCCATCACAAATGTCTTTGAATTTCGGCAGTTTCTTCAGGACCATAGCAAACAGTCCGAGCTCTTGAAATTTTTTTGTTGCTCCGCTCCTTTGACCACCATCAGACCCTTGTTGTCTAGGATCTGCTGACTAAACTTGCCCCTCATGCAAAAGGACAGGTATTCCATGGGTACACTCTTGGGTAACGGGTGGTGTACCAGACTAAGACGGACATTCTCTTGGCAGTTGGATTGAAAATCTTTGGGCATGGAAGTTAGCCCAGCATGATTCACGGTGATTCAAATAACTTCGGGATCGCTGCCATCCATGGGAATCGTCGGAATGGACAATTCGATGGGCACTGGCTTGCCATCGTGATGAAACACGTTGGCATGAGCAAAATAGGCTGGTTGACTCGAGACAGACATATCTGAGAAAAGCAGAATGATTCTAGTGGCTGACTGCTCGCCTTATATATGCTCGAGGAGCGTGACGTCATATGGCATCCCACTGGCCAAAGCCTTTTTATGCGAGTGCTGCACGTGTTTTCCCAAAGCCTGCTTCCAAGGATGGAGACCCACAATGCGCCAAGGAGACGTTGTGGTCTCTATGCATTTCCCAATCGTCCATACACGTCAAACATTTCACGTACACGTCTGCGACTCGAGTGCAGTCTGTAAAATCCAAAATATACGCATCCGTGGTTTGAGGTTGATAGGCATCCCAAACTCGGTGAGAGGGGGACGACCCACTTGAAAGAATCTCAACTCGACCCCTTTGTCCCACGTCAGATCCAAATGACTCGTAAACACAATCACCGTTTTTCCAAACGACCGAGGAATGTGCACACCAGAGTTGGGTTCAAAAATGATGGTATAAGGATAGTCTTACTCGTAATATGTGACTCGATCCCGCCACCGACCCAGATTTCCAAACACAATAGTGGTGCGATGTCGACACTGGTCCAATAAACTTTGTACCGAAACCATTTTTTTACATACTCTTGTCTCCAATCTTAGTATTTTTTGGACAAAAAAATGAGACTGGTTTCAGGCAAAAATGAAATTTATTTACAAAAAAAATTTACATCAAAAATATATTTACGTCAAAAAAATATTTACAATATTTAAAAAAAAAAAATCATTTACATGCAAGAATAATTGCGTATAGACAGATCCAACGGTTTAATCACTTTAAACCCAGTGGCTCTTTCCACTTTCTTTTTCAATCAGGGCATGGTCAAATCCATGGGTGTTTCTTGTTGCTCTATGGCCAACCGTGTTTCAAAATGATCCAAGAATGAGATGAGATCATTACTCTCGTCAAAAACAGGGAAGGCACCGTGTCAAGCACCTGGGGTTCTTGGGTATGAGCCGGGGGTACTTGAATCTCTTGTTGCGAGCAGTCTTCAAATACGGACGACATGATCTGATCTATTGAAGAGTCGTCCGTAAAATATTTCAAATGAAAAAGTAAATGGACAGTTAAAACTGTCCTCTACAAGTAAAAAAAAAATTTTTTTATTGATAAAGTATTTTTTGAGATTAGATTTTAAAAGCTCCCTGCTCATCTCGTGATACTCATTCCTGCAAAAATGAATTCCCCAGACTATGATGATTTTATTGACATGTTCAGTGTACCAACACCTATCTCACCTTTACCACTAACTCCAGTGGCTTCTCCATCCCATGGACCATCTCAAGATGCGATTTATGATTCGTTACCTCCCAAGGAACGAGTCACCTTTTGAAAGATTTGCTTCCGAGTCACTTTGAAAGCTTCCCGAGTCTCCTTTGAAAGATTTGCTTCCCGAGTCACCTTTGAAAGATTTGCTTCCCGAGTCACCTTTGAAAGATTTGCTTCCCGAGTCACTTTTGAAAGATTTGCTTCCCGAGTTACCTTTGAAAGATTTGCTTCCCGAGTCACCTTTGAAAGATTTGCTTCCCGTGAATTCTAAGCCACCAGTTGTTTCTAAGCCACCAGTTGTTTCTAAACCGCCAGTTGTTTCTAGGTCACCTGAGGTTTCTACACCTGTCAAGAAGGTTGATTCCGTCATTCATCGTTCTACGCTAACCAGGGAAAGGCGGAAGGAGGAAAGACGAAATGAGAAGAGACGGAATGAGGAACGAAGGTCACGAGATCCCAGGTTGTATCGCAGACCCGATTTTAGACCTCCGCATCGAAGGCCTGATTTCAAACCCAGAGTGTTTCGGAGACCCCCCTTATGCACAGCAATTGATACCCACTTCCAAGGAAAGGAAGATGGCTAAGGTTTGGCAGTGTTGTGTATTAGGAACAGTGGTTTCACGCTGACCAACGGAGTCTTCTCGTATACCATGGATCGGGAATGTCCAAACGAACTGTTTAAATTTTTACACTATCTCAGTGTAGGTACCATTTGTGTCACCGACCAACATTCTAAACAAAAATTTAAGGAAACCCAAGCGAGTTGGAGCTCCTCAAGACAATTCAAACGAACCCCTGTGATGCTTTTAAATTCAAATTGACGCGAGCTGGGGCAATGTCCGTGCTTGCATCATTTACCAGGAACCCAACACGAAACGTGTTTTTGTATTGTTTTGTAAAGACAATTGGTACCAAAAAAAGGACGCTGGTGGATAATTTCAAGCGTGTCATCATGGAGGTGAAACACATCAACGAATTCAGGCCGGATGATGTCTTGTGGGAGAAAATCTCCAAGGGACTTTTGAGAAATCCCGATAGACCCCTGAAAAACACCGACAAGAGGATAGTGTATATTTATAATAACATTTTTTTTTGTGAAAAAAAATTTTACCTTTGGCTTAAACACGGTAAAATCCAGCGAGATTCATCTTATTCAAACGACCAACGTCCCCATGCTGATCTATGAATTTTCTTCTTCCAGTCTCAAGTGTCGAGCCAATCCCAATTTGCTTAGGAGAAACTTTGAGCCATTTGACCAGATGCTCTATTATCGAATGGTGTTGGAACTCTACACGGCGTACCCGATCCCGGCTGGAACCTTTACATTTCGTTGACGGTTCAAAAGACTGTTTTTAGTTTAGACATTATCCCCGAAACCATTCCCCTCCGCTCATTGAGAATGGATTTAACCTGGGGGATTTTAGAAAAATTAAACGGTACGATCAAAAGGCCTACAAGCTACCTCCTCCTACCCCACTCATGTACCTGCACAGACAAACAAACGACCTTTGGAAGAACAGCCCGGGCCTTCATCTAAGAGGAACATAGTGTTTATCACACCTATCAGACCATCTGTGGCTCCTGTGTTGATCGCCAAACCTTCAACTACCTTGGCCTCCCCTCAACCTGTGATTATTCCAGAGCCTCCTGTGCAGATACCACCTGAGCAGATACAGCCTGTGCAGATACCAGACCCACCTTTGCAGATACCAGCGACACCTGAGCTGACGACACCACCTGTGCAGATACCACTCTTTCAATCACCTGTGCAGATACCAGATCCACCTGTGCAGATACAAGTGACACCTGAGTCGACGACACCTCAACCACCTGTGCAGCTCTTTTTACCAGATCCACCTCAACCACCTGTTCAGATTCTTTTACCAGATCCACTTGTGGTCCAGACTTTGGACCGACCCTTACGGACGACTCTTCAATAGATCAGATCATGTCGTCCGTATTTGGAGACTGCTCGCAACAAGACATTCAAGTACCCCCGGCTCATACTCAAGAACTCCAAGTGCTTGACACGGTGCCTTCTCTGTTTGACGAGAGTAATGATCTCATCATTACTCTTGGATCATTTTGAAACAGGGTTGGCCATAGAGCATCAAGAAACACCCATGGACTGACCATGCACCGATTGAAACAGAAAGTGAAAATAACCACTGGGTTTAAAAGGATTAAACCGTTGGTTCTGTCTGTACAAAATTATTCTTGTATGTAATTATTTATTTTTTGTAAATATTGTAAATATATTTTTGATGTAAATATTTTTTGTAAATAAATTTCATTTTTGCATGAAACCAGTCTCTTTTTTTTGTCCAAAAATACTAAGATTGGAGACAAGAGTATGTAAAAAAAATGGTTTCGGTACAAAGTTTATTGGACCAGTGTTGACATCGCACCACTATTGTGTTTAGAAATCTGGGTCGGTGGCGGGATAGAGTCACATATTACGAGAAAGACTATCCTTATACCATCATTTTTGAACCCAACTCTGGTGTGCACATTCCTCGGTCGTTTGGAAAAACGGTGATTGTGTTTACGAGTCATTTGGATCTAACGTGAGACAAAGGGGTCGAGTTGAGATTCTTTCAAGTGGGTCGTCCTCCCTCTCACAGAGTTTGGGATGCCTATTAACCTCAAACCCCGGATGCGTATATTTTGGATTTTACAGACTGCACTCGAGTCGCAGACGTGTACGTGAAATGTTTGACGTGGTTGGACGATTGGTAAATGCATCGAGACGACAACGTCTCTTGGCGCATGGTGGGTCTCCAATATTGGAAGCGTGCTTTGGGAAAGCACGTGCAGCGCTCGCATTAAAAGGTTTTGGCCAATGGGATGCCATCTGACGTCACGCTCCTCGAGCATATGTAAGGCGAGCAGTCAGCCGCTAGAATCATTCTGCTTTTCTCAGATATGTCTGTCTCGATGCAACCAGCCTATTATGCTCATGCCAACTTGTTTCATCACGATGGCAATCCAGTGTCCATCGAATTATCCATTGCCACGATTCCCTGGGATGGCAGTGATCCCGAAGTGATTGGCATCACCGCGCATAATGCCGGGCTGACTTCCAAGCGTAAAGAATTTCGATACAACTGCCAAGAGAATGTCCGTCTTCTTCTGGTACACCACCCATTAGAAAAAAGTGTGCTCGTGGAGTACCTGCCCTTTTGCGTGAGGGGCAAGTTTAGTCAGCTGGCCCGAGGCAACAGGGGCCTGATGATGGTCAAAGGAGTGGAGCAACAAAACATTTTTAAAGAGCTCGGACTGTTTGCCGTGGCCTTGGAGACGCTGCCGAAATTCAAAGACATTTGCGATGGAACCTTTCCCAACCCCTAGCATGAGAGTGTGCACGAGGAAGAGGACATTTCGCCCGGCACCACGGTAAAATTCCACAAGTTTGCCAAATACCTGCAGCAGTTTAACAAGCTGCATGCTGAATGAAACTACAAAGTTGCGGTATTAACACTGTAAATGGACATTGGCCTTGAAAAGGTAGGATCGAGTCGAAAATGAGTCGACTCAGTCCTCCTTCTTTTCGGGCCAAATATTGTACCAAGATTGGAGGGCATATTTTAAAAACTAAGGTAATTTATGCTCATCTAATTTACGTTGCATCTTATTTACGTCGATTCATCTGTATTGTGGAACCTTTGAGATGGCACCGAAGATTTCTTTCATCGGTAATAAATGTCTGGTTACGCTGATTCAAGGTTGGAAAGCATCAGCCAATAGGAATCGATTCACGTGACCCAGCAGAGTATAAAAGGCGAGCGCTCAGCCACCAGAGATATTCTCACTCAGCAACATGTCTCATCTAGCCTTTTTCGCCCACGCCAACGTGTTTCACCATGGTGGCCAACCTGTCCCTATCAAACTCTCCATTGCCAGCATTCCGGAAGATGGTAAAGACCCGGAAGTGATTTGTCTCACGGTGGATCACTCCAACCTCCTCACGACCGCCAAAGACAGCCGAGCCAACAGGTACATCAATGAACGGCTCAGCTTGAAAAGCCACCTGCCCGGATCTGTACCCTTCGAATACCTGTCGTTCTGCGTCAGGGACAAGTTTTGTCACCTGGCCCAAGGAAACAGAGGCCTCATCGTCGTCAAAAGATCGGAGCAGCGGAAAATTTTTGAAAAGCTTGGACTTTTTACCATCAACCTGGAATGCTGCCCTTTTTTGGGATTTGAATGACCGCACCCTGCCTGACCACCTGCCCGATGAGCCGCATGAGGACTATTTTATTTCCAAGTGCACCATGGTGAAATCCTACCGATTTGCGCGATACTTGCAGCATTTTAACAAGCTGCAGGCTGAATGCAAAAAACAGACTGCCCATCTAGTAAAGAGTGAAAAAAATTATACCGAAAAAAGGGGATAGAGTCGACTCGGTCCCCCTTTTTTCAAGACACACAATATGCCAACGTTGGAAGGTTTTAAAACTTTATCACAACATGCGCCAGCCAATAGAAATCGTTTCACGTGATCTCATTAGAGTATAAACGGCCAGCAGCCAAACATTGTCATATTTTCATGGAGCATGCTAAATGTTTTTGTTAAGACTGTCAGGATTTGAAGTGATTTATATTCTCAGATTCTGGCAGTCTTATCGGCAAATGTTTTAGCCAAAATCTTCAAGTCCGAAAATTGGGGGACGACTCGGTCCCCCTTTTTTCGGGTCAATTACTACACCAGAATTAGAATTCATCAAACATAGATTAGACTAACCTGTTAATAATTTTCGCCTTCACACACCAAGATTGCATATCTTGTCTCATTGAGTTGGCTTGTTCCTTGCTTTTCCCGCCGAGATTGGAGGGCTTGTCTCTTTGAGTTGGCGGGACCCCCGTTTTCTCACCAAGAAGCATACATTTCATTTGAAATGTCAAGAATTTTATTTGACCCTTTCAAGATGCAATTGTCTCTCTGGGATGGAATGAAAAATTTCTCTCTCCCCGTGAAAAAATATTTTTGGGAGAAATCTGAAAAACTTTTGACTAACTCCTCTGGGATACTTTGTGTTCCATTTAAATCTAGACCTTACATTCAACTCTGGGATAAAAATTAGGTAAAACATGGACAATATTCATACAAAAGAGCCGTTAAAACTCCCATTTTTGATTGAAACCT
>BMAU01015928.1:0-99233 GCA_019973935.1 Trichonephila clavipes
TATATACATTAAATATACAGTGATGATAATGTAAGCAATCATGTGAAATATATAAAAGTTTGAATGCGTAAATCAGAATGTTTTCTGAAAGGGTGGATATATACGTGTTAAATCTTTAATACCGATATTATATTAATCATTATGATTACCTTAAATATTCTTACAATGTATTAACTACTGACAATCTAACATTCACTAAGCAATGATCTTATTTTTTAAAAAAATTGAGATTATATAATAACTTAAGAGAATTATATTTTTTTTCATATTATGCAACAAAAAAGCAAAATAATGTGATTAAAATTGATTAGTCCAATCAAATGTCTTTTTATACAGAAAATTATGAATTGGTTCATTCAAAATTTTTTTTCGTATTGAAATACTACAAAATAAATTTTTAAACTATTCCATATTATTACCTAGAGATTGATAGTTTTCTCGAATATTTATAGATATTGTTCTAATTGAGATTTTTTTCTTACAATGGGGCTGTGCGTTTTGGCAACTTAGCCTTTGCAGACAAGGCAAGTCTCCAAATGTGTGTGTGTGTAAGCCATTTCATGGTGGCGGAGGCATCGTTACCAAATGTAGAAGTTTGAGTTAATTTTTAACTCAAACTCACGTCATATGCTAAATATTATCATGGTTTAATTTTGCCGAGAGTACCACAGCCAAATTGATACTCAAGGGATATTTAACATGCTACATAATCATATGACATAAGTCTGTACGATTTTCGCTTCCAGAAAATCTATCGACTCCAGCAGGGGTCGAACCAGCAACCTTTGGCTCACGAAGCAGGCACGCTACCTCTAAGCTACCTAAGTCAACCTAATTGCGGAAATAAAAACTGTAAACACAAGATAAGGATGTTTTAAAACGAAGCCCTAATAATACGTAAGCTTTAGAAGTATTTAATAGAAAAAGGAAAATGGAGTAAAACACACAGAGTATTTAAGACCTGAGGTGGCTTATGGTTGCAACATAATACATTTTGAAATGTGGTGGATTATTCTGTATTAAAATGTATTAAAATAAATTAGAAAAACATATTATTTTATTTATATAGTAAATAAGATATTACAATTATGTGTGATGTACACTTCCTACTCATTGATTACATCCAAAAATTTACATTTGCGTGCTCTAAATGTAAATTGTTTTACGTACACATTTCTTAGAAAATTAATGTAATCAAAGTTACTTGTACTTGACTATGTGATCTTTCGTTCATTTTTAAAAAGCGTGTGTCCCAAATTTATTTTAAATGAAAATAACGCAAATAAGTCTTACTCACATTACGGCAGATACATCAGAACAAATTATTCCCTACATTTCAACATAAAAGACTACCATCAAAGCTAAACTGCAGTTCTCAAAGTAAAGTTAAATTTATTGTCACACTTTATGGAGACAAAGAAAAGGTTCAACGAATTCAAAAATCATTAGAGAAAAGGAATTTAAGAAGAGTACAAACACAGTTTAACTTTGTCTCCGTGCATTCCGCAATCTTATAATAATATAATTATTTTAGGTAGAAAACTGAGATTGCAAACGTTATTCACCTGATTGTCTAAGCATTCAAAGGAACTTAGATACTAAAATATTTAACGCAATAATGTTCAGTTATAAATCATTCAATTAAAATACGTGCACTAAATTAAAGACAAAGAAGATCTTTAGCAAAAATATGTAGACACTATTGCGGTTTGGAATGATAATATTAAAAGTAAATTCAGATAATTAGCTTGCAAAAGCACAAATTTCACTTCATACTCTTCTTAACTTGGAACGCTATATACGTAGGTGTTGAATGTAGGAATGCGAAAAATGTCTATTATACTACGTTGTGCAAAATACGCATACTGAAAATCATTTCTTGATTTATATTCTACAAAAGACTAACTTTAATTATATCTTGCTTTCATTTTATGAAAATAAATAATTAATGTAGATATAATTGATATGTATTGTTCGATTATCACAAGATTTAAATTGAGAAATTTACCTTCTTATAAACGGTAAAAGTAGTAACCGGATACAAAAAAAAACCTCAAACATTCGCTATGGGACACTGGAAATTCAACACCAAGGAGTGGACATAAAGGGAAGAAACTCGCGAAATAAAAAATAGACAACAAAGAACAAAAAGTAATGTTTATTTTTGAAGGATATTCGCGTAATACAGGACGGTAGCTCAGTCAGCTGCAGGGACAGCAAGGACTGCGATACATGAAACATCGAATCCAAGCATAGAGTTAATGATAGTACATAGCATCTTGGGGAATTGCAATCCATTCCCTGCCAACCATTTGCTACAATTTGCCTTCTGAACACTACGGTGGGAAGGCAGATAAGCGACTTCCAGGTATGGGTGATTGGGACGAGATCAGGCAAAATAGTGGCCGGGGAAAGCATATGTACTTCTTTAAGAGCACATTGAGTGACACATGCAGTGTGCGGTTTAGCAGTATTCTACTGGTAACGAGTACTAGTCAATCCCCTCCTTCAATCGTTTTATAAGTATGTCTGTTGTTATAAATCAGTTTGTAGTGAGACTCATCTGAAAAAAGGACTCGTTGCCAATTGTCACCTCAGTGGCTGTATTGGTCAGATCATTGATGCAGGAGGAATCGGTTGTTCTTCGTCAAGGAAATCTTGCGCAGTGGAATTTCTGCAGGTAGCCTATAGCACAGTAGATATGGACGAACCGTAGGAGCAGATAATGACATATCTGTAATTGGACCTTAATGTTGTACCAATGAACAAGAAAATACTGTTCAGTCCTTCACCACCAAGCGGGTGAAGTGTCAGTCGTTCATTAGTGGCATCGTTTGTATTTTTGATGATGTATATGACTTTTAATCAGTCATTTACATCAATGCACATTTTAACCCATCTTTAGAGAGCTTTTTATACACGGCTCATTTAGACGATTAGAGGGTGTTTCTCTCTCACACACACACACTGATGAGATTAGTTTGCCGTTGTAATACTTAGCATATTTTTATTTATTTTGCATCTTCTGGTAAATTTAATTTGCATTGTACTTTTCTGGTGTTGAAGGTTTCTCAAACACCATATATATTTTTCTTTTAAATTTCTCTAATTCCACTGAATTTATAAAACTGTGATTCAGATTATTTTTTATTCTTATTTTATAAATTTATAAGTATATAATGTATAACATTTTTTAGCCATTAACTCTGAATGTCTTATTAGTAAAAAGATATAAACTATATACAAAATTCTTGTTTTTCCCCTTTTCAAAGATTTAAATAACTATAATGACAATTTCAATTTAAAATAATTATAGAAATGATATAAATAGTGACAAACGTGAAAAAATCTTCTTCTCTACAGAATTTATAATTTCATTTATTTCGAATGTCTAAAGTATAGTACTAGAAGGAGAAAAAATAATGCTTGCATATATATAAATAAAACTTTGAAATTTTGGTAGGTGTAACTAACCTCACTGCTTATTGAACTATTAAAATATTTAGCTTTTACGCAAGCATTGAAATATTAAATAAATCTATAGAGAGAATAAATAAATATTTAAATCGTCATTTTTTTTGCAACAGTAAAGGAAAAAAAAACAAAAATACATAACAAGACACTAATTAATTCCTGATGTTGACTTAAAATAAACTTTTTTTTCCTAACGTTACTACTGTAAAAAAATCAATCGTATTTTGAGGCATAAAAAGTTATCCTTTAAACTGCTTTTTTTTAAAAAAAATTAAGTTGTAATTAAAAAAACTGAAGAGGAAAAAACATCAAAAGACACAAATAAACAGTTTTCTGTGTCCCTTTTTTCCCCTCCTATTCCTGGTAAAAGTATTTTTAAGGAAAAGAGAGAGGTACGCATATTTTTAAAAAGATCACTCCGTGTTTTGGCCATTTTTTATGAATGAAAATTTTACTGGTGTTTATCAAAATGCAATAATATCACATTACTTTGAGTTCATCTCATGAATTTAGTTTAAGTTTGTCTATGGCATAAAAGTTAAATTAGACAAAAATAATTATTTTCCATTCCCATAATATTTGTTTTCTTTTTCTTTGAATTCTCTCTAACTCATTAAAAACATTTTTTCAATGAAAATCCAAAAAGGAATTTGAGCCTTTTGATAATAATATTTAAGAATTGTTCACCGTTTTGAAATCATCTGGTTGTACATCATTATAAATTCTTATTCTGAGACATATAAACAGATGATAAGTATTTTTATCGAATTATTTTATATGTATGTGTATATATGTATATATATATATATATATATATATATATATATATATATATATATATATATATATATATATATATATAATATATACATATATATATATATATATAATATAATATATATATACATACATACATATATATATATAATATAATATATATACATACATACATATATATATATATAATATAATATATATATATACATATATATATATAATATAATATATATATATACATACATATATATATATAATATATATATATACATATATATATATATATATATATATACATATATATATATATATATATATATATATATATATATATATATATATATATATATATATATATATATATGCTTTTAAACACTTATAATATTGTAGAAAAGCAATTGTTTCTAGATTGAGTTTAATTTATTTCGTCCCAAGTGAACAGAAAAATTAATAAAATAAATTATATTACATTTTGCTTTATATATCTATTTAAACTTTTTCAATTATATCCGTACTGTAGGGATTACCCTAATTCTTTGAATGTCGTCGTATTCAATGAATTAAAAAAATCAATAAACCAATTTCAATTTACTTTAAAATTACCAGCTATATCTTCAAGAAATATTTTCATACCCCATTAAAAAGAAAAGTTGCGGAAATACATCATTATATTAGATGCTATCTTGTTTCTTAATACATAAAACACTAATTCTCTTTCTTTTTCCATAAAATCCAAGTTTATTTTTTTCTTTATTACTAGAATTTATTTTATGACAATGTTACAATATACTCATATATGGAGTCATAAAAATAGATCCTGAATTTCTGAGTTGCTAATCAAAAGGTTTTTCTTGTATCCTGAAAACGCTCATGCTTAGATGAAAGAAAAACTGGAAAATCGATCTATTATTAAATTTATATGGTACAGAAATACATGGGGAACTCCTGTGTGTTGTGAGACTCTTCGTAAAACATGCAGAGCCTGCTTGCGGAAAACAGAAACTCCCTTTATGAAGGAAGTATTATCCCTTTCATACTTCACACCGTTATTTCACGCGTGATCGGAGAAGTCACGCAAGGAGCGTGAATCGAGGATTCTGATACAAGTAATGAGCAGGGAGGACAGAATGATGAATGATATCTACTCTTTAGTGGAAATCTGGTATTTGAGGAAGTCTGTGGTAATTAAAGTAGTCCTTCCACTATTTGTGATGAACCTAGTCAAACATCTTCAAATTAAACATCATCTAGAATGAAATTTGGCATTCATGGACTTCATTTCGGTTGACACGAAGCGTCGAAAACGATTTCTGTGAGCCAAGTAGTTATTTTAAGTATTGAATCTAGTTGTGTGTAGACTATTCAACATTCACTCTTTGACCTTTAAAACTATATGGACGTTTCTTTTGAATAGCTAAAGGAAATTTGTAAATGTAATCCAAATATCAAAAGAGAAATTAATTAAGTAATTGAATTTTGCTTAATAAACAAATAAATAAAATTTAAAATTTAGGAATTAATGTTATAATCTACTATTTAGCAATCACGTCACTTTCAGAATAAGTAATATTTATAAGATAACTGTTTATCACAAATATAAGTATTGCAACAAATTTTTAGCAATTTAGAAAAAAAATGGTACGATTTTTTTTAACACAATTTTTTTTCAATTTATTGATTTTCATAATTTTTTGCGTTGTCTCCTATGTGTACTTATGAGGTAAAACAGATTTTGTGCTCCAAATTTCATGAAAAGCTAACCATTTAATTTTTTAAGAAAAAACTTGAAACTTTTGAACTGATTTTAAAATGCTGCTCCTCCTATACAAAAATTGACGTACATATATGAAATTTGAGTTACGAGTACGTCAAACTATGTATAACAAAAGTTTGTTTGTTTCGTGATAACATGCTTGGTATTTGCACAATACTTTTTTTTAAGAATGCTTATTAAAAATTCCTTAAAAAATGTGTAAATTCTAAATTCAATTGCTTTTTTACAAAGTAAATATTGCTTTGACTAAAAAATGCATGCCAATTTTTGTTCTATGTCCTATTAGCAAAAAGTCAAAAAATGTCCAAGTATTAGGTACAATAGAAAAAAAGCCTTACCATTTTAAATGAAGATAAACTAGTTATTTTACATTTCTGAGATAAGTTACTTTTTAAAGTTTTGATTTAATATTTGTGTGTAAATAAAAACAAACGCTAAAGTTATCGCAACTCTGCATTTTTTAAACTTAAGGGTTTTCAAATATTGTGAGAGTAAAGAAAGGTATATATATAAAAAAATAGTTTAGGCTAAAAAAATCCAATTTGATTTTTTGATCGATTTTTGTCAATTGAATCGTACTTTATTTTCTTAAAGCAGATACATGTTACATATTTTAATTGTTTTTACTACTCCTAGTTTGTCAAATTCATTGCACATAAAAAAGGTCATTTGATAAGAATATGCTATTAAAACCCGCTATTTGGACACAATAAATATTAAATAAACAGATATGCATTGCAAATTCTTAAAGTTCTTGAATGATTATTCCTTTCCTCAATTTTATATTTCATTAAAAAAAAGTACCGAAAGAATTATTTTCCAGTTTGTGTTAGAAGTAGATAGATTCTATAACTGCTAATTTGATTAAAATTATTGCTAGTTAGTAATACATTTAGCTCACATGAAACGGCGAGAATTCGTGAACATCAAGATGGCTCTCATGAGAATCCCAATAAAGCTTTAACAATTGCACAATGAATAGAAACGTCTACATTCCAATTTAATAGCTATCTCGCAGTAATCGATAAATCGCGTTAGCCGAAATGGGCTTAATTATCTTTACAATGAAATATATAGCCCTGATTCTATACAGCATAATAAAGTACAATATTTTCGTAATGTAAAATAATATGTTTGCTTTCAATACTCTTTAACATTAAACGCTATGTTTGAAATATGTTCATCCAATCCTTATAGACACAATAATATAATCTTGAATAAAAACAATTTTGGAAATTTTTATAAGTTTACTTCAAGAAGCACTTTTACGAAAATCACAGGCAAAATTCAAACTTCGCGCTTTAAGTTTAATAATACTCAATTAATATTTAGAAAAAAATTATATTTGATTCATTCTTCATTTAATTCACCTTCAATTTAAGTCTTATGTTACTAAAAAATTTATTACAGTAACAAGTATTTTGCTGATAAAAATATTCAATTTGTGTACTTAAAATAAGTCTATAACAAAAGAAAAAAAATTATTTTCAGTACCTCATATTTAGCGCTTGTATTTCATTTTTGTGAAATATTAATGGAAACAATTCGCCTGAATAATACAAAAGTAGAAAGTCTGAATATTTTAAAAAAATGTTTAGCCTGTAGGAGTAGAGAGATGAACACAAGTTTCACATATTTTTTAAATATATTCTCTGCAATAAAAAAATGTTTTGAATGAATTTCTGTTTCATATCTGATCAATAAATGCAATTTTTTACTTGAATTAGTACTGTTTCGAGCAGGGAAGTTAAAAGAACATTTTAAATCGTTTTGTAAGATTATGGCATTCGTTTTTGTTTTGTTTTGTGATTTATAAGGTAATTTTTTTTACCTCTTCAAATATGATACAAGTTAATAGAAAGAAAATGTTTAAATATACTTAAGACATAGATTTTTTACACACAATATAATTCAATTTAAGCACGTAAAACTATCTAGGGGTGTTTAGATATTTCTATCTGGTGTATATATATACTTTCATAGAAACAATTAAGTAAATAATAGAATAAATCCTTGCAATAGAAGAATGCATTAATTTGGAAAGTCATTGCAAAAATTAATGTTTTTTCCTCTCTAATCTCAGAAAACAGCAAATAAACTATGAGATGGTATTAGTTATCATTATCTTGGACATAAATATATAGTACACCATTTCCAACTTAATTATAAACTGTTGTCTTCGATTCTGAAGGAAAACATTTTTCATTAATGAAGCTTGAAACAAATGCAAATTATTAAAGTCATTGAACTTTTAAAAGCAAGTGCAAGAGCTCTAATTCTAGATCATAGTTAATTAACTTGTTGCGTTCCTCTGTTAATTAAAGTATCTTTATCTTCATGAATTAAGAACATTTTTAAGATTTGTGGCATTACAGCAAGCTCGAAACAGTGTATATTTCCTTTATAATCTGAAACTACTGCTGTCTACGGGTTTTTAAATAAGCAATGTGCTTCTGTTCAATTTGATATCGATATATTTCATTTCATTGCACAAAGCAAATTTTAAGCAGAGTAAAATTTAAGCTTATGCACTTTAAGACAATACGTTCTTAAATTAATGAGCTATATTTAATACTGAATTTAAAGACAGCATTAAATAAAATTACTTTATGTATATTAATATTTATGTGATATCAAAGTATATAATAGCAAAAATTATGTCAAACGAGTAAGCAAACCTAACAATTCCATTTCTTGATATAGAAATTTCGAAGCATTTGTGTTTGTAGATTAAATTATAAGTTGTTAGGAAATAGGAAACTTTTACAATGAGATAACTGACTAACACTAAAAAGTTATGTCTAAAACGAAAAAAAAGAAAGAAAAGAAAATCTTTGAGTATTTTTTCCTCCTTTTTCTTCTTTAAAATCTGAAATAAAAATACTTGACTTTGAAAGAACATTGTTCCATTATGGGATTTGATTTAGAAGATTATTTAAAAGAAATAATAATCGTAAAGCGAATTTTTAATTTTAAATGTTTTATTTATCTGTATCTATGAAAAACTCAATCAGGATTCAACTATTTCTATCAGTTTACATCGAAAATCCTTTTTCTTATATTTATAAATATTGAATCTTATTTTTCTTTTGTCTAAAAAAACATGAGTAGGAATATGAATTATTGTTTAAGTTGTGAAAATCAAATGCGCAAAAAATAAAGCAGGTGTTTTTTTAAACAGTAGTAGTACATTCTGAAAAAAAGGCACAGTATGCGAACTTAATTAAAACCCTTTACGAGTATGGATGAATAAATAACAAAATAAAGTTAGCAATAAGTTCTCATATTGGAATGGTGAAATTGATCAGAAATCTATTCTGGGTTAAGCCCGTTATACATTTTGTTAAACTTTGTTTTTTTCCTAAAGGTTAAATAACTGAATACAGTTTTAAATTTAAAAAGTAATACCATAGTATTATATTTTCCCTAAAATATTGCTTAATTTGCTAATTATAATGTTTTCATCATTTTATAATTCTTTCTTCGAATGTCTGAAAATTTTATTTTTCATTAAACGTTTACAGAATCTGTAAAATATTTTTAATAAGATTATATAATACTATACCTACAATTTCTATTTTTATATATAGAGCTAATTTGACCAACGAACATTCAATATTTTTTTTAATTTTAAATACTCTCGAAAAATGAATTTCTGTTATATATTATTTAATTTCCTTTCAAGATTTGTTTTGCTATAGTATTAAACATTACAGTATCAGCTCTTGAATAGAATTTAGGCTAATATACATTTTCTAAGCAAATGATCAACTAATAAGTATAATCGAAGGCTTTACGTGGAAATTTTACATTTGAATTATTTAATTGAGTACATTTCTAAAGGATCCATCGGCTAACATTTCAAGCTAATTGCTGAAATTCCAGGAGTTAATTCAAGTAATGACATTTAAGGTTGAGATTTGACAATATAGAATGAGAAAATTTCATTAATTAAATTCAATTTAGAAATTTGCAATCTCATTGCGTTAACCCTTTCGCCTCATAAAGTTGTTATTCATCGTCATTTCATCCATTGACAGCCATCATCAAATTTCGTAAAGTACAGCTCGCTTTCCTTGAACTTATAATATGTTAATGCCAATTCTATTCGAGAGTAACTAAGTGCAATACTGCTGATAAATATACTTTGTTAAATGACAGAATGTAGATCAAAACCTCATTATACTATATTATTCCTTAAATAACAGTTTTCTTGTTATCAGAAATGTATGCCCAGCTAGGCTTGCTTCATAGAAACCAATATTTAGATTAATTTAAGGATTCATAGTACCCTTCTTGAGAAACAAAATAGAAACAGTTATGTTTAAAGTAATTGCTTGGTATTTTTTAATTTATTTATAATTTTTTTATAAGGAAGGATTTATAGTAAAAAAATTTATAAGTAAGGATTTATAATATTTTTTTTTATAAGGGAGGATATTTTTAGATTTTAAAATATTAGAAACACATTCACCTTAAATTTAAACATAACAAGCAATATAAAGAAAAAAAATTAAGTCAACTCCTACTTCGTTGGAAAAACTTACTGGCGCCATCTGTTGCAAATAAATCTAACTTTAGAAATAAAGTAGAATATAAATTTAAAATTGAAAAATTAAATTTAACTAACGAATTACTATTTGAAAAACTGTATTAACATTAAGTGTCATCCACTACAAGTTTAAAAAAGTGTATCTGAACTTCAGTGGATGTATAAAAAGTATTTTATTAATGATTTCAAATTTGAACAAGATATATATATATTCTTTCTTCTTAGGACTTGCAGGTTTTACAACTTTTTCACTTGATTTCTTATTTTATTTTATTATACTATATATAAATAAATATACATAGGAGAAAAGAGTAAACTAATAGTAGAAATTGAAAAATCATTATTATTATAACATTAAATATTATTTTTATAAACAAAATTAATTTTTTATATAAATTGAGAGACAATGTATCGATAATAATCAATGCTAGTCAACCAGATTCTACATTTCCCTTTTTGTCCCTTGCAGTTTCCGAAACATAATTTTCGATATTTATTAATTTTCCGAAGATAAATGACACATTCTTCTGAACAAATCTGATAGAAGCTACAACTAGATTTATTATTATATACTACAGCAAAATTTATTGCAGTCGATTGATTTATTATATATCATAGAATCTCCAAATCGATGTTTTTGTCGTTCTTTCTTTCAATTAATTGGTAGTTGTAGAAAATAAACTTGAGAAGAATGACAACTATATACAAAATTTTTTGAGTCCTTGGACATTTTTCTTAACTTGATAAAAATAATATTTTGTTATGAATAAATCATTACTACTCCCTTGGATAATTTTTAATACTTTTACGCAGCTTATATATAATTCATAAACATTATTTTCACATTTTCTCATTAGAAAAGTCTTACAAAACACCCAATATTTTAATGTTCAGTGTCATTCAATTTTTCTTCATGTATTAAAATAATTCTTTCAAGATGCATTAATCTAATTAGTTCATGAATAAATGGAAACTTTGATATGAAAACACTTGCTAAATATTTAATTCTTTATAATGAATTTATCAATAGTATTCACATTAATAATTACCTTGACAAAAAGTTTTTATATCACATTTTAGTTATAAAATAGAATAAATATTACACATTAAAGATCTCACGTTCCATTTGAAAATCAGGTTAAAATGTTTTTGATAATTATTTATTTAAAGACCACAATAATCCAGATAAGTTAAGGAAATTAAATTTTGAGAATTCGAAATGCGAGCTCTTTTAGTAATTATTTGCTGAATCGTTAACAGAAGAATTATAATTTACAGCTGATGAAAAAAAGGGTTTATCAAGCTTAGTAAAAAATGTCACCTATAAAATAATTTAATTTTGATATAACAAACTCCTTGAACCATTTACTTATCAATTTCTTGTTTCTAATTTATGAGATAGAAGCAATAGGAATGAGTTTTTCTTAATGAATTTATGAGAAAAATTTTATATACATAAAAACTTTAAGGTAAAGGAATTTCTACTCTCAGAATCATATAAGCTGAATTTTTTAGTGGAATGTGACAATTTGCATACGAGTTATGTTGGAAAGATTAAAAATCATATTTTTTTTATTTCCAATGGTGGATTACAAGACAACCGCAAACAAAATAAGAAACAGAGGAGATTGACAAATAACAAGAAACAAAAAGAAAAAAAGTAAAGAAACACAAGTTTACCATATAGTCTTTAAATGACAGATTTAGTGTCTAGCCTCCTAATAGCTGCTCCACATAGATCCAGAGCTGAGTACGTAGTAACGAGCCAAATGAATGGCGTTTTTTTCTTCATTGAAGTCACACAGTTTACACAGGGAAATTTGATCAATGTCTATCATATTTAAATGCTTGGATAGGCAATCGTGGCCAGTGGCAATTTGAAAATCGGCCACAGCTCTATCTCTTAGCCATTTTGGAATATCAAGAAGTCTGCTAAACCACACTTTTTGATTATTCTTTTGGTTGAATTTTTCGACCAGAAGTGTTCTCTGTAGTACTTTTTTATGATTATTTTGGCACTATACGAGTAAAAAGGAACTCTATTGTTAGATGTTTAAATGATTTTGTCCTCTTCTATGCCAAGCAATCGGCATTTTCATTTCGATACGGCATTTTTCTATAGTGTGATGGAATCCATTGTATGGCAATGTCTATAGGCTCTTGAAGTAAATCGCTAATTAACAGTTGAAATTTGAGTATATCCACTGATATTGGTGCCTCGAGAGAAGATATTGCTTGAAGGGTTACCCATGAATCACTTAAAATAACTACCATCGAAAGACGATCTATGTGGCAAATCATAAATAATTAGAAGGGTTTTGGAGCACAGATTGAAGTTTGAGCAAAGTAATCTAGTTCTTTAATCGAAATAAAAGAAATCCAATTTTATTGCATACTCCTTCGCTTTTAAGCAACTTTTTTTATTATTTACAATAATATTTTTTCGCTATTGTTTTTCCATTTCATAGTTTTTTAAAAAATTAGTTCACATGGGTTTTTATTTTTCCTGTGAATCCTCTTGGATCTCATAAAAATACTCATACACACACACACATTTGAAGTAAATTAAATTCCCAAAAGTTTAACATATAAGAAAACTCTTGGTCACTTTTAAGAGCAAAAGATTTTTCTTAAATTGCTTTATTTCCTAAAAAAGCACAGATACCAACCTCTTATGTAACAATACAGTTTTAATTTAAATATGCCTAAAGTTACGTGGAGATGCAATGATGATTACAAACAAAAAAATAATAATACATAACGTTTTACTAAAAATATTCTTCATAAGGTTATTTTATATTTAGGTTTCTAGCTATCCGTATTATATAAATAAAAACAAACAGGAGTTATAATTATTATATGTTACAGGGAAAACACACAAGTAATAGCTTCAGAATAATAAAGAGTATTTAGAGCAGAATTTCATACCTGTGTTATGGGATATGTAAAATTTAAGATAATTTTAAAATTCAAAAATCTTGCTTTTTTTAAATTCTTGTTTCTTTCTTATTCTTATGAAAAAAACTAGCCGTTACCCACACGATTCATAGGGTATTTCATGATATTGTATCATTGTATATTGTTTTTAAGTTATTAATATCTTAATTCTAAGCATTAAGCTTCCAATTGTACTAAAAATATTCTTACCCCCCTTTTTGGTTTAAAAAGGACAAGCCTCTCTCTCTCTTCTTTCTCTTCTCTCTCTCTCTCTTAAATTTATAAAACGGAAGCATATTTTTATTTTGCGTCCAGCCTTTCGAAGCTGATTTCTTCTAACCCTGTTTGAAGCGTATTTTTACTCAACTACAGAAACATGCTTGTTAATTTTAGTCTGTTGGTCTAATAGTTCAAAAACGGGAGTTTGTTATATTTTTTTCCATCTATAAACGCCCCTGGAACTCCGTTTGGGATTCTATTTTTTAAAATCTAATCTTAGTGTATATGTATTTAATAAAAAAAACCCAAAAAAAACCATGCTTGTCGAATTTAAAGTTTGTATGTCTAATAGTTTCGAAGTGACTGAGAGGGAGTAAGTAAGTTGCGTTTCTTCTATATATAGATAGATTAATTGCATTTAATATATATCCCGCACTTTGTTGTCAAATGATCTTCTTATAATCACTCTTTGATAGATTAATTGCGATAGATTATTTGAACCTTTGAGATAGATTAATTGCGTTTGAGATAGATTGATTAATTGCGTTTAATATACACCCCGCATTTTGAAGTCAAGTGATCTCCTTATAATGAACCTTTTGTTCTTATAAAATATATAAAAAAATAATTTAAAATTTGATTTCTGATTTGTTTCATATATATATGCTGGTAATAGGATTCATTAACAACCCTCATAATAACCATGACAGCTATCAAGAAGTATTAATTAAATGATTTAACTGCTACTAATTATTCACCTTATAGTTTATGTTGAAGTTTAAAGTATAAGTATTATATAAGTGTGATCTACACACATTGAAATGATTTATAACGCTGTAGAAACTGGAGATTTTATCTTTTCTTTTACTATAAATATATTAAGGTAACAAAAATTACCGTAAGCTATTGAAAGAACAGATAATCTAAATCATGTTATCATTAGAGCACAAATAGAAACTTTAAAAAATTCAATAAAACAACAAAACATAAATATTCTTCTATCAAAATGCAATGCCCAATAATATATACAATACCATTAATTAATTTATGGGCATTAAAATATGCATAAATTTATCATTTGTAATTAAATTTAATACTTGTAAAAATTTATTTTAAAAAAATTTAAAATATATCTAAAGCACCTTATAAATGCATAATTTTGTTTTCTTGGTTAAACTAGTTGTAAAATAAGATACTGAAAAAAAATCATAATTCATAAAATAACGAAAAAAAAGCTTAAATATACCGAAACAACATGTTTCTGACATTTTAAATATCAAGGAATAGAAAACTTGGTCACCTTCAACTCTAATCCAGTAATTAAGTTTCCCCTACTAGATTAATTAATATTTGAGCTGTGAAAAACCCAACGCCCTGTTTAATTCATCACGCTTAAAATAAATAATTTTTTTTCAACTTCGTAAAAAACAGTTAATTAGGGTAACTTTTTTGCTTTTTGCTGTCGTATAATGATTTTCTGCTTTCATACAAAAAAATTCCACGTCTTTACACTCAAAAAAATTCTATTTGACATACAGCACATTCCAAGTTTCTTAAAATCCAGAATAAAAACTCAAGACGCCAATATGGGGATTCTGGGAAATTATTTTTAAAGTAAGCAGCATAAAAAATAAATAATACATTTAAAAAATATAATTAATGAATTTAATGCATTTCCATAGTTTTCTGATCACTTTTATTTATAATCCATGCTGCCTTAATTTTATTAAAACAAAACACACTTTTTATGCACATGTGTGCTAGCTTCTATAAAAAGCATCATCTATACAATTTTTAATGTATCGTCAGGTATTTAACATTTTTAAAAATTAATAATAGTGAATAATTCTGATTATAAAGTTAAACTTCTTGATTTTTGACTCTAATGCTCAACGCAAGCTGAAATACTTTAAAAAAGATTGCTGTTATTCCACACAATATATCCAAATAAATTTCACACGTCATAGATAATTTGTCTATTGAACTTAAAGAGTGCAATAGAATAATATCTGGTGAAGTTACTTTGAATGATTACACTCCAGTCAATAAAATTATTTTAAAATATCTGAAACTCAGTATTAGAATATCTGAAAATTCGAATTTTTGGATTATAAAAATAGTTCATACAAAAGCAAAGATAAATTGCGCGTTGTTCTCACAAAATTTCTGACGAGTTGGTTTCACGCTAGGAAATATATAGAAAATCTTCGAAATCAAAACCTGTTTCAAGGAACCATAAGATATTAAAATAAAAATAGTACGTTACGTCACTTACATTAAAGTGTACTCATTTGAAAGAATAAATTTATTAAAATTATAGTAAAATAATGATCTCAAGCAATGTTGAAACTAATTTTTAATGCTGTACAGTTTATAACACAAGCTAAATTTATTAAATTGCAGTAAAAAGTAAGTTTACTAATCCAAATGTGTCATAATTTTTAATGCCCTCGAAATTCGTCAATGCAATGCTTTGGAGCAAATAACTGCAGATACAAGTATGGTTACAGTATTCACGAAAGTTCGATAAACTTGAAGCCACAAACGGTTTTGTGTATTTAAATATAACTTTTAAGTGAGTCTGTATTTTGTTTTTCCATGACATAGGATTTTCAAATATTCATCCTGGGAAAATAGAGTGTATGGTAAGATACTTTATCTCCCTCGGATGAATTATTCATATCTCATGTTACATTTCAGAACAATGCTTTTTGAAGTCCAAGAAATGCATTTTCCCTCTCTAAAATAGAAGCTGCAACGCTGCTTAGTTAATAAGTAATTACGTTGTTATTTAATCTTCATTTTATTTGCATGATTTTTTAAGTTGTGTAAATCTGCAGTGATTTTAAATAGTTCATCACTTTCTTTTGAGAAAAAGCTGATAAATTAAAAAAAATTCTCTGTACATCTTTGTATTTTCAAAATAATAAGATATTACTATTTAAGGATTATTTTGCTCCTAAATAACAGAATTAAAAAGGTTTTTTCCGTGTACAAATGGTTAATTTTACTTGCTCATAATATATATATATATATAAGTGTTAGAAAAATCATAAATTAGATTTTGAGATGGATACACTGATAGGATGAGTTTAACTTTTATCTTCGAATGTTATTAATACACACAATCCAGTCACATCAATGTGACCAGTCAAAAGCCAGAATAACCACCTTTCGTAGACTGGACTGCTGCGAGACGTGCAGAAAGAGAGTTAATTAGGTTCCTGAAGGTGTTCACTGGTATGCTGAACCATGTCGACTCCAATGTCATGGCCATATACGCTATATTACGCGGGTGAGGATCCATGGCGCGAACAACCCGATCGAGATGGTCCCACAGATTCTCGATTGGGCTTGATTCAGACGAGGTTGCTGGCCAGGGGAGAACGGGAACTAGTGCTCTTCAAACCACACACGTACACGACTAGTTGTATGACACTTTGCATTGTCTTACTGGTAGATGTCATCATTCTGAGAAAAAATTCCGCATATACGAATGGACATGGTCCGAAAGGACAGATTCGTACTTGTATTGGTCCATTGTGCCTTCCACAATGACGAGTTAATCCAGAGAATGCCAAGAAAACATTCCCCAGACCATAATGCTCTCGCCTCCAGCCCGAACCATTCTGGCAATGGTTGCAAGGTGTTTTCTTTCAGATTTTTCACGCCGTATACGCTAATGTCCATCTGTCTGAGGGAGCATAAACGTGATTCATCGAAAAAACGCTACCCATCGCCACTCTGTGGATGACCAGTTGCGGTAATGCAAATTCCAGCGTTTGTTGCCGATGAAAAACAGTCGTTATAGGTGCATGAACCAGGCATCTGCTTCGGTCGCCCAGACACAGCAACGTTCACTGAACAGTAGTTTGGGAGACATTGTTGGTAGCTATTTGGTTCATCTGGGAGGTCGTTGCTCAACGGTAGCACATCTATTCGCCCGAACGCATCTCCGCAGCTGTAGTTTACCTCTTTCATATATAGCCCATGGTGCACCACATTTGCCACGTCAGTGATTTTGGACAGCCCCATTTTGCCATGCACGGTGTACCTTTACCATAGTGGCACGAGACAGTTCACAAACGAAGCCGTTTCGGAAATGTTTCATCCCTTGCCTCGAAAGCTAATGATCATGTCCTTTTGAACGTCGGATAAATCACTCCGTTTCTGGATTACGCCAACGATTGCAATGTTTTCCAAAGCCCTCACACACCCTTTACATACGCTCAACTGCACTGTGCTGCCATCTACTTTCTGTGATTGATTATTTAACATCGACATCAAAAGTACGTGGGGGCCACATTAATGTGACTGTATTGTGTATGTACTACTGGGCTTTACCTGCAAGTCAGTAGTGTAGGCAAATTACAGGTGAAGTTCGGTTGGCCTGTAAACAATGTTACCAATTTTCTATTATATTGCATTCTCTATTTAATATTTATCATTTATTAATTCTGTTTGTTGGTGCTGCATCTTTCAGCTGTGTCTTTCAATAACCTTTCTCTGTAAAGAATTACCAAAACATATTTGAAAACATATAGGCAAAAATAAAATAAGAAATACTAGGGAAACTTACATGTAGATTATAACAAAATTTTCACCTTAATTAATTTTGATACAAGATATTATTAATTATCTAAGTTTGCATAGTGGAAGATTTAAAAATAGAAATGAAGATGAGATAGGATCTTTCAGTGGATGGAAAACTAAACATAAAAGCCAAGAAATTTAATATTTGAGCAAACCTGAAAAAAATTAAAATCCGCCTCAAATATTTTTAAATTTTAAATAAATAAACATCGCCGATTTTCTGAGATGATCTTTTTTCACTATAGAAAATCTATAACATTTAAAACACTTTAAGCATCAGATGAGGCTATACAAACTCAAATGTAGTCTTGTTACTTCAACATGCCTCAAACTTACGAGATTCAAAATTAACTTCAATTGAGTATCTCTAGCACTACTTTAATTTAGATCAAGACTATCCAACATCTAAGGTCAAATATTTATTTTTCGTCATACTACATATTTAGTTGATTATTCAAATATAAGGTGGTAAACCGTAAATCAGAAACACATTGATTTGTTACATAATCTACTGTTGAAGTGATGTGTATGTAAAGATGGATTAAATATGACAGTTTTATTTTGTTACTTCACGAGAAGTTATTCATAATGTTTCTCATTATTAACCAAAGATACAATGAAGCTAATATCTGTGATTTATCATTTGTGGGCTTACGGAATTCAATAACATACCGCTTCGTTTACTAAGTTATTATTCATAACCTTTTGCGGCAAAGTAATGGGAAAATAAATTAAAGGAACCTCGTTAGGTGATATTAATTGAAAGTGTTATGATTTACGACAGAAGATATCCATATGTATTTTATTTTAAATACAGAGATAAATTTTCTTCTATATAAATTCTTTAGTCTGCAGATTTATGATTATCATAATATATTTAACTAAATATCGTGCGAATTTCAATACAGAGAGAAATTTACGAGGAATTGTCCAAATAAAATCTGAATATGATGAAAAGAATTCAATTTCATTTTAACGAAAGGAATGTGCAGTATGAAAATTAAAACAAAATGTTGAGAGAACATTTTTTTATTTGCTGCATAATAATCTATTTAATTAATATGAATATTTCTTATTAAACTAGTTTCTAAGTAAATCTATTCGAAACTCCCAAATTACACACGTTTAAAAAATAACTCTACAGAAGCATCATTTGATGCAGAAATAAAATTTAAAAAAAGAAAAAAAACATTTTTGTTATACGATGTTAATTTTTTCCATTTTTCTTCAATTTTTTTTTAGTACGGCTTCTTTTTTTAAAAATATTTATTTACCAAATGCAGAGTATTAGTTCTTTGATTAAATGCTTATTTTACATAAATCAAGAATAAGTAATTCCTTATACATAAAGGAGTTTCTTTATATATGAGGATGATAAAATCAAACAACTTAACTCATACAAAAACGTTTATTGAAATATAGCACTTGAATCGAAATGAATAATTAGTTATGTCATTCCAAAGATAAGCAACCCAGCACCTGGTGCAATTAAATGAGAATTAAACTGTTGTTTTACTAAATTAAACTATGTGTCCAAATATACATACTTGATACTCTTATGTTAAGAAAAGTTTAGCAAAAATATTGATGAAGAAATATTTAATGCCATACAGTCTTTTTCCTTTTGTGTAAATTTAAGGTACAGTAGCTTCTCTTCTGATAATAACAAGCAAAAATAGTAGCCTTTTGGGACTGTGTGTGAATTTATTTTTAAACTAAGACTATCAAATGAAAATAATAAAGTACTTTAAAGGGGAAATAAGTTTTTTCTTTTAATGTACATTTAAAGAATACTTTCATCTCTCTGTGTTTCATTTCAGATTATACTCTCATCACAACTAATTCATTTTTAATATCTATCAAAATGAATCAGTTATAGGCAATTGTAAATCATTACTTATTGTCACACACAAGTATTATTTACATGAAAGCGCTTTCGTGTAATGTCAAATATTAGTTTTGTAACAAATAGTAGCTACTAACATTTAAAAGTTATCGCAAATAAATTATTTTCCAAGTAAAGAAATATAAGTAATATTTTCTTAATATTTTTTTCTCATTTAAATTTAATGATTATTTGGGTAAGTTTTGTAATGGATATTTGAGTAAAACTGGCAAAAAAATCCCTGTTTTAAATAATAAGGACCCTACCTGAAAGAAATAATGTTATTACTTATACTCACTGATTTATTTACTGTTCCTGATTCATAAATTTGTTAATTAGTCCTGTATTAAAATGTATCATGTATCGTATTCAAGATCAATTTTTTCTACATCCATGTTACATTAATAACTTACTTTATAATTAAAGAATAAGAGACAAATATTAGACTTTAAAATAAGGGGGAAAAATCAATTAAGCTCATACAAGCCAAATGTTTTTAACAACCTATTCTCATTATACCAATTAATGTTTCAAAGTGATTGCTGATAACTCAACTATTTGGGGCACAGATTAGAAAGCTAATATTAAAATAAATGACGTAGCTATAATTTTGAGAATATTTATTTCAAGGATAGTTTAATTTAACAAGTACGTTTCTTCTTTTTTATCTTTTAAAGAATCTTTTTTACCTTTTTATTGTCTTTTTAAATTTGACACTTATGCTTAGTTTATATTTAGCTACATTTTCAATATTTTTTCCTATGAATTTGTAATGAAGATGTTTTTATATTTAATTATCCTGTATTCAACAGTAAGGCAAATTTGTCGAACCTTCTGTGCCATTTAGCCTGATATTGATGAAAGTGGGGATGTTAGTGAAATACATGCCCTAGAGAACAGATGCTTTGAATACGCTTAATGAACTATCGTCAGAGATCACAATTACCTAGCCACAAATGTGACTGCATTTATAATAGCTTATATATGAAGCATAATCTATGTATGATGCCACCAGCCAGCTCAATTAATAAGCGATCAACTTAATGAGTTGCTCAATAGTTTGAAGTTATTTAGTAAAGGTCGCTCGAATGGTTTCCTTTTGGGAATAATACCTCGTCACTATTGAAGCAAAAAAGAGAGGGTTATTCATTGTTGATACATTTTATTTCCCACATGGGACTAAAAGCTATATAATGTTTATTCAATGAGGGAATCTCCAGGAAATACACTGTTCATAATTATGCATTGTATATAAATTTATTTAATTTAAGTAAAATAATGTTGTTTATATACCTTTGTGTACAAGATGTTTTTGCTACAATCAATGAAATTTAACATATTTTTAATTCTAACGATATTTATTTATGAAATATGATTTCTTGTATTGTAGCAAAGATAAATTATTGATTGAATTTCAAACTGTAAATCAAGCTACGTGACTAATTTTTAGGAATAATTTTTTCCCACTTAGTTAACTATATTTCAGTTTTGATTAGTCGCGAAGAAATGTATAATTAGCAATGGAAACACTATGCTAAAATAGATCAAGTTTGTATAAAAGTGTGATAATGGGTTAAGATATTTTGTTAGTAATTTTATAAAGTTGGCACACAATGAACGTAAATTGCATTATATTGTTAATATGAATACTTTGAGCAAGTTATGGATTCAAATTTTGGTTTACATTGAATATATATAAATAAGTTCAAACTTAGAAAAGTTAAAGATTGAATAATAAAAAGAAATGTGTGAGAAAATGGCCATAAAAAGACAATGTCGTTAGAAGTACTTTTCCCGATCGGGTACTAATCTCCTATCAATTTCGTAGAAGAAAAGAAATTTCAGGGAAGAAAGACGTATTCCCTTTTTAACCAGAGTTAAAAATATTAAGGAAAGCTTACAAACTTAATTTTAGAAACGCTCTTAAATACTATGAAATCAAAATTTAATACAAAGAGATGATCAGGATGATAAGAAAATAATTTAAGTATATAATCAGGACAATGTGGACTAAAAGGAAAACAAACATCTCCAAAAGCCCGCAATAACACACAAACCTGTTTCCGATGTTTTTCAAAAACTTACTGAATAATTTATTCATAAGACTCGTGACCCATGCACTATTCGTAGTTTAACGCAAAATGTTTTTCAAATTGTAAGCAAAAAGATTTGCTACAATAGTTTAATTATCAAATTATCTGTGAATATATACACTATTTGGTATAAGTACCTTGTTATATATGCGATATAATGTATAGGTTATTATCGAAGCTAACACATTCATGGACAAAGCGGTTTATACTGCTCTACTTGCTAGCTAATTAAGTTGTTAGTTGAATTTGAATGTGTGTGTGAACGTGTTATTACATTTAACGAATTCACTGAAAAGAAATTTTCTAAAAGTAAATTCGAGATAAATTTGAGGTTTTTAATTTCATACAAATAAATATGATTAGACACTTAATATTTGCAGAGAAAATTGCACGTTTTGTGATAAAATCAAACTTACTCCTGCGGAAAAACCTTAAAATTACAACATAATAATTATTTTTAACTGTTAAATTTATAAGCTATAATTTGAAACGTTCATATTAAATATATCCAGTGGAGAGGAGATGTTGGCTTAGGTAAAGATTTTAAAAAAGATCTTTTCTCTTTCTCTCTCTAACTTTCAATTTATTTTAGTAAAATAAGTAATGAAAAATGATACAAAAAAAAGAGTATATAATAAAATAAAGTTTGAATTGCTTCAAATATGCCTAAAAATAGGCTTTTTCAACAGCAACAAAAATAACTTCAATATATTAGTAAGTTTTGAAACAATCTTCAAATACAACAAAAATATCACATTCTTTCTAAAATAAGTGATGAAATTTGCTTCACTTTTTTGCATTTTTAATCCATGCATGATATTTCAAAATCAATACCGGCATTCACATTTATTTTAACAGCAGGTATAAACAAATAAACCCAGAAATTATATCATAATGGAAAATGTATGTAATATTGCTTATGTAAAATTATATGTTCTGCTCACACACACAGAAATTATTTTCATCATGCATTTTTTTTTTTACTTAATTTAGAAATAGAACTTTATAAACTTGTTTTTGTTCTTTAATTTTTTTTAAAATATAATTCTATTAAAAACAAAGGTATTTCTTTATAATTAGCTAAATTTAATATACGTAAAAAGCTCCATAGAATTAAATTATTGGAAATAAAGTAGAACCAGTTTTAAATTTGAATTTTGGTCGAGATATCTGTTATCCGTCAAAATAAAAAATACTTCAGTCTTAAGCGAAACCTCACCAAAAACTAATTTGACTTGTGAATACATAAAAGTTACGGTCTCGTATTTGAATGTTTCTATACAAATAAAAATTTTGGTATAAAGGTTACAATAGCGTACTCCCTGTGTGTCTTGAAAAATTTATATTTTCTGAATGCTCTTTTTTTAACTTTCATCTTTTCTGATGAATATTTCTTGTCAATTTTCAGCTTAAAAATCACATTAAATACATATTAAAGTATCTGACTACGTTCGGAACCATGATTTTTTCAAAAGCGAATAAATGGAAAATATTTATGATATTTAGTGTCACTTAGATTAGAAAATGTATATAAAATTGTTTTAAGAATATTATTACAATAATAAATTATTTAAGTACAATATTTTGACAAAAATGAACATAGAATGACCCATTTTCAAAAATATTTTCCTTTTGTAAAAAAATGCTTCCATTATAATAATATTGCGCCTGTATATAGCTCAGACTTCTGTACAGAGGTTCAATTAGAATTTTGAAATATATAACTTAGAAGTGGGTTTATCCATGTTTTACGACAACAGAGGAGAGAACTTTTAAGAAAAAAACCCCGATAATTATTTCAATGGGTTGTAACTCTGAAAATAATGAGAATTAATCATAGTTGAGCCTCTGTACAGAGGTCTGCGCTATATACAGACGAAATATTATTATAATCGAAGCATTTTTCACAAAAGGAGAACATTTTAAAAAAAGGTTATTCTAAGCTAATTTTTTGCCGAAATGTCCTTAAAACAATTTTATATATACATGCATTCTAATCTAAGTGACACTAAATATCATGAAAATTATCCATTTATGCGCTTTTTTTTAAATTTACGGTTCCGAACGTAATCGAATACCTTGAGACATTTCAGTTTTAGTGATCATTGATTTCATTTACTTATAAATTTAACTAAATAACGCGAGCTCGGAACGTGTATTTCAATGCGTTCATTAGAACACACTGGTGTAAATCTTAATTTATAAATCGTTTTTTTTTCAGAAACTACAATGTAACTTAAGACCAATATTTATTATTATTATTCTGTTAATCAATGCATGCCTTTTAACAAACATTTTATTTGCTATTTTTAAAACGACTTCTGTTTTCAAGCATCGTTTAGCTGATTTTTTATGCTATGAACTTTTTCATATTTTCTGAAAATTAATATAATTAATCAGAAAAAAATCAAGTTTTCAAAATTACTTTTTTATTAATCAGAACATCTCATCAAGTATTTCTTCCTTTTAAGTATTCAATTCAAAACACTAAGCCTCATAAAAATGAATACTAATCTTTACATGATACTTTTTTGGTAATAATCCTGCAATGGTCCCTTTGAATACTTCAAAAAATAAAAATATTTATATACTCTCTTATGAATTCTTCAATCATTATTCCAAAGATTGCTGATATGCAATAAATGAAGAATTTTTTTAATCAGACAAACTATTACAACTATTACACAAAGATATTGCAAAGTTAAATTTGAAGAAATACTTATATATTAGATGTATAATCCTTTAAGAAAGAATGAATAAAAGTTTGAATAATCTATAATACTGAAGAAATTAAAAATCATTAAATAACTTAATACCCTATTACTTGAACTTTTAAAAAAATTCTTTATGAGTACAGCTGTTTAAATATTTGATTATTAATAAATTTACATTTGTTTAAGAAGTAAAACTTTTAGAAGCTATTATTGATAAATAAATTACTTCTATATTAAAATCTTAAAAATGATGTTTTTTTTATATTTTAAATACAAATTTAATAACCAATATTATATAAATCATACGTAGTATTACATGTCCTTCTAAATGTGAAATAATTTTTAAAAAACTTTACTCTACCGTATTTTAAAAAGTATTCCTCAGCAATACTCATTAAGCATTTCGATCAACAAAACAAGCCCACAGTAAAAACTGCACTCCTATCAGTTATATTTTCAACTTCTTAACACAAAACTTACTTTCTTAAACCGGCTTTCAGCTAAATGACTCGCTTTGTAATCTCTAGGGTGAGACGAAATCGATACAGTCCAAAAGTTATTCTCGGCATACGGTCTCGAATATTAAAGATACTTTCTTCTGAAAGTTTTAGCACATTTATAACGATATTTGTAACTATATAACTAGAAAAGAATCTTTCATTAAAGCTGGGAGTAAATTTTTCCATCTGAGGAAGGAAATTATTCGCTCTATAACATAAGATTCCTATTCGTCACAGAAGTTAATTTTCTTTGGAACTCTCTTGCAACTTACGGGAAATCTCACACTGTGATTAAAATATAAAGTTTAGATAAAATTTCTGAGCTTCAAATTATTCTAAGAATCATTCATTATGGTTTTTTAGAGTCTAAAGTTGCTCATTTTCAATATAAACAATGTGTAAGGAAAAAAACTAATTTGAAAAGTTTTAAAATAAAGAGAGATAACGGAAGGGAACAAAATTTCTAATTCTGTTAATGGTTTGATTTTAAAAAAGTTTCTTACCATATTCATTTTTTTAATGTTTAATGAGCTACATTTAAAATCAAACTACATTATTAAATTTATATTGTGTAGTAAAAGTGCTCAGCGAGATAGATCTATTGCTACAGCTTTAATTTGAAAAACATTTTTAACAAAAATTAAATAATTCTATAAGAAAGATTTTAACTATGTATGAAATAGGTGTACTCTTTTAATTGATGAATGAATGAATCGAAGAATTTTAAGATGACGCAGGTGTTACGTCTACAAGTTGCAGTTTACTTCCTTTGTAATAACTCTGGGTGGCACTTTTTTCTCTTTTGGCAATGAGCCAGATTTTTTAGAACTTTGGTAACTTTTGTCGGTAAGGTTATTATCAATGTAACCAGCACATATAGTTAGGATCAAATGTTTCTATTTTCCAGTAAAGCTTGTGTGTGGGAAAAACGCATAAATGAAGGTCCATCGTTATATTACTGACATTTAACAGTATTTTTCATTAGTTATTATAGTAGTTAATTGATCCTCATGTATAAAACAAAAAATTAACTAAACTATTATAAACAGGCTCCAACGCAAATACATTTTCTGAATTTAAGTAATGTATTTAATTTACTATTAGAGTATAGCATTTGTGAAAATAAAAAAATAAGACTTATTTATTTTTTCAGTTTTTTTATTGAAATAAAATGCAAAATGTAACCTCTAAATTGACTGAATGATACTAAATCTTTTTTGAAAATATAGTTCTTTTGATATTAAGAAGGAGAAAAAGTTCGTATTTTTATCTTTTAAATATTTTTTTTAAATCTTCTTTTATACAACAGAAAATTAAATATCATTGTAGAAAACACTTGATGTTGATTATTTTCTATTTATACACAAAAAATTGCAAACACTTAATGAACTTACCTTTAATTAAAGAAGATACCATTTCATCGAAATTGGCTGAAACTTGTTGTCTTTTTCTTATAAAATTTCGATCACTCATCAATCAGAGAGAAAGTTTTTTTCTCATTTTTACACACACATCAGATTTCCATAATTACAGATTCACTTAAAATTCAATTAGTATTGATATCATTGCATAAGCCTTAATATACATAGGTAATTGAATTACTATTACAGGAGTGAGTACAATTTTTTCTGGATTTTATTTTTTATATCTAGCAAATTATTTAACTGCAGTTTGCGTTTTGAAAACTCATTCAAGATTTATACGGAAACTTATATTTATAATGTGATTAAATTGTTAGCCAAATTTTTCTGTTTGTGTATGTTACTAAGCCCATATTAAGTCAGATAAAAACAAACTTAATCGGAAAATATTTAGGTATTCAAAAAATATATAGGAAGAGCATCTCATTTAATTAATTTTAAACTTAATTCATTGTTTTTCTTACATTTCTTTTTTCTATACAGAAATATAAAATGGGAAAGAATACAACATTTAAATATAAGTCTGTATAAATATTTAACGCAATTTATTAAGATACCCGACCATATATGTTCGGAACCGTGATTTTTTGCAAAAACGTATGAATGGATAATATTTATGATATTTAGTGTCACTTAGATTAGAAAATGTATATAAAATTGTTTTAAGAATAGTATTACAATAGAAAATTATTTAAGTACAATATTTTGACAAAAAATGAACATAGAATGACCAATATTCGAAATATTATCATAATAGAAGCATTTTTGCCAAAATAACATTTTTAAAAAAGGTTATTCTAAGTTAATTTTTTGCCGAAATATTGTATTTAAGTATATTTTTTTTGTCAAAATGTTCTTAAAACAATTTTATACATGTAGTCTAATCTAAGTGACACTAAATATCATGAAAATTATCCATTTATGCGCTTTTTTTAAAATCACGGTTCCAAACATAGTCGGATACCTTAATGTTCATTATATGTCCGAATTTTAACTCAAATTCAGATCTGCACATTTTTAAATTGTAGTTATATTAGTAAAATCACTGGAGTAAAATTTCCGATCGTTAGTTTTATAACTTAAGGTTTTGATTTTTTAATCTTTTGGAAGTCGATGGACACCAAAGTGTGACATTTTTTTGAGGAGAGGACTTACAATGTAACATAAACTTTAAAACATAAAAAGGCAAACCTTTACAAAATCAAGGGTTGAATGAATAAAAGGCATAGCTTGGAAAAAATAACTGTATAGTTGAAAAAAAAAAAAGCAATATCATGCGATCAAGGTTGGCCACCCTTTCTTCAAAATGTTACTTTAAAAAAATAGAAATATGCAGATTCATTAAGGCAAACATATGTACTTATATAAAAGTCAATGAATATTACAATACTTAAAAGTTTTTAAATATAATGATATAATATACAACCATAGTATTTAACATTAACCATTATTAAAACTCCTACCACACAAAATGTAATGAAAACTAGAGTGTGTATAGTTTTTTTAGTAGCCCTGATTATTTAACTTTAATAGAACTTTTAACTTCGTAACTTCTAAAGAATTTTTAAGCATATACAATGTGTATTTTCAGATAAAAAGCCTTAAGAAAAATATGTTTACCTTAATACAAATTTATACTTGTTTTTAGAAACAGATACAAGGGAATTAGAGAACATACTGAAAATTAAGAAATATCTCTAATAATTGGTATTTAAACCAACATTTTATTGCAAAATCATAGAATGATAAATGAATATTTGTAATACATCTGATGCTACATTTTTTAAAGTTGCCTACGTTCTTGGAAAATTAAGTTTTGTGACATTTTTTTCACTATATGTCTTTTAGAATAACATTCACTTAAATTTTTTTTATTTTTTTGCCAGTAGAATATTACTTTTAATATATTCCCTGTTATATAAGATTTCCATATCACAAATCAAATGCATAATCTAGTCATTAAAACATTATAATCATTTCATGTTTCCAAATATTACCCCACGATCACTTGAAGAAAACCGTATATCATACAACTGAAGATAATAATTAGATAAGAGTATTAGATAGCTATCGATCAAAAAAATATAGACATCATAATTTTTACCTTGATTAAAAAAGCCACATGTTTGCAATTATTTTCAAAACGTAATTAACCTTATATAAAACAAGTACCGAATACAAAATCGTGATTAATTTTCTAACAAAGATATTCAACATTCTAAGATATTCTAATTAAAAAAAATCCTTTCACTAAGAATAAACAATTATTCAAACTATCTTCCGTTGTTTCAAAATATGAAAAGCCGCATTGGTTCGTTAAACACACACACATAAGCGTCTTTAAAGATACTTATACTTTTTTCAATTTTTTTTTTCAGTTTTAGTTCCACGTCTTATGAAATTACCCATTTTTTACAGCATCATTTTTTCCAAGATTATTTTTTATGCAAAAGTGAAATACAATTTTTTTTTCACTTATACTTTAACTTTAGGCATTTAAAACTTTTTAAAACTCCTCTAATTCTCCTTTATTAAGAAATATATATCTTAGAAGTTTTCTGAAAGAATTTTAGTAGTTAACAGCAAAAGAATATATGAATTTCCTCACCTCTAAAAAACATTTTTTATTAGTAAAATATCCTAAGAGCACTAGAGTTATGATGAATCAAATGGTACACTACATATAAATAACGTTCAGTTTATAAATATATATATAATTGTGCTTTTTATCGTTATCAGAAAATTGGCTGATGTTGAAGAAAGAGTTAGCGAGTGATGATAATTATTCCTGATCTTACTGATCTCATGCTGCTGTTCTAAGTAATTTTGGGATTTAAACTCAATAATAAAAGCGGAATCAAAATATAAAGTATTAGGTAACTGTTTGAGAACTATGCATCAGAAAATATGTTATCCCAAAGAGACAGAACAACTTTCTCTAGAAACGTATATTTCTTCAGCTGATCCACTTTCATTTGTAAAATTTGCTTCAAGTTTTTAATGAAAAATATCAGGTACAGTGCTAATCTTGGTATTTTTCAAGTAATTGTCAATCTTTAATGTTATTTTTGTGCATTTTTTGCTTGATAATACTATATCTCTTTTTAAGTTTTTGATAAATATTTTAAGACAATAGTTTAAATCCATTCAACATTTGATTTAACATTCGTAAAATATCAACAAAAGTTTCCAAATACTATTCCAAAAGCAATTCCCTTTTTTGTATGTTTCATTCAACGAAGAATTTTACCTGAATTTTATTCTAATAATATGGCTAAGATTTCACTTTGTAGGTAATATGCAATTAAGATATGCCAATACCCAAAAGCAAAAATTTTCGTAACCTCTTTATTTCAAATTGAAAAAGACATACTATTTTACAGTGTAATCGAGGACTTTAAATGTAGTTTGGGTAATTATAAAGTAAATGATCTAGTTTGGGACCACGAAACACTGTGAATATATTTTTTAAAATTATAGCAGCATTTTTGATGCATACGTCATTCTATAGAGTGAAAACACTCCGGAGAAACACACAAGGAGAAACAACAAATTAAGATCAATAAAACAAACAATCAAAAAACAGAAACAAAAAACCTATCAGAAAGTCAGTCAGATTGCAGAGGTTGTAACTGCTTTCTGTCCCTCCAGTATCAATGGTAGGTGTTACCAGAGACAGAGCAGGGCAAATCTCCCTGCACAAAACACAGTTTGGAGAGGGGTGGACCTTTGGTTTATGTAGGTGACCCGCAAGGCAGTCATGCCTGGTTTCTATCCTGAAGGCAGCGACCGCATGCTGTCTCGAGTGAACATAGTGAACATATTAGGAAAAATATTTTGCTTACAAGTCCTACTTAATAGTTTTCTATCCAAATACATGTTTATAACAATTATAAAGATCCATCCATTCCTTACGATCATTATTTTGATCATTATATTGAAAAGTATACCCCAAAAGAAAAGGTTTTAAATTAAATATTCAAATGGATGATTTTTAGCATAATTTTGTAATCTCTCGGAACTGAACATGATATCAGAAATATTTCTTGTATTACTAAATTAATATTCCATTTTTTTGTACCATGACGCTTTAATTTACATGAAAACATTTATACATGTATTGAATAATAAATACTTGCAGAGCACTGCAATATAAATTGAGAGAGAGAGAGTAGTTGGTTATACTATTGTACACTCAGGAACATTGAAAATAGCGACCGAAAAAGGAAGCATTGGATTGAAATGAAATTTAATACACTTAATGACACAGATGAGAGATTAACTTGATCTCAAAAACGAGACTATTAAACGAATACAGGGTGTGCAACGACACAAATACTGGGCAAACTCATTAGCGCTTTGCACCACCTCCAGCTGCAATTCATGCCACCACACGGTCCGGCATTGAGTTGATTAGGCACCTTATGTTGTCCTGAGGCAGATGGGCCCACAAATCCAAAACAGCCAACTCTAAATCATGTACAGTGACACGATGGCATCTACCGTTTTAGCTGATCCTACACGTGTTCTACAGGGGACCAATCGGGGGACCGGGCCGCCCATGAAAGAATCTGAAAATGACGTAGGAAGTCTTGAGCAACTCTTGCTGTATGCGGACGAGCATTATCTTGCTGGAAAATTGCCCCCTGGGAGACCATTTAGAAAAGGTCCTACATGGGGTCGAAGAAAATCATAAACGTAACGTTGGTCCGTTAAGGTTCCACGCATCACAATTAAAGTGGACCGGCTATCATAGGCTATGGCCCCCCAGACCATTACACCAGATGTGCGGTCAGTGTGACGTAGAACAGTGTGGGGGAATTGTACCGCTCACCAGGGTGCCTCCACAACCGTACACGGTTATCATCTGTCCCCGAAACGAACCGAGATTCATCACTAAACACAACCTTTTGCCAATCTGTGACATTCCACATTGATCTGGCTTGGCACCACTGTAGATGCAGTTGCCGATGTTCCGGTGTTAAAGGGAGTGCACGGAAAGGGCTCCATGATTTAAGATTTGTTTCTGCAAGATGTTTGGTAATTGTTTGTGGAACAATTGCTACGCCTACGTCTGCTCGTATCGTTGAACGAGTCACTGTGGGGTCTACAAGTGCTTGCCGCTAGATCCTTCGATCCTTTCTCCTCGTGGTCTTCCTGGTCACTCCAGACCCGGTTTTCTGCGCGTGGGTACCTTCTCGTGTCCACTGATCCCAACAATTTCTAACGGCACACTACGAACAATCCACCTGGCCAGCAACACGGCGCGTCGACCAGCCTGCAGTTTTCATCCCGATGATCAGGCGTCTCTCAAACTCGTCTTCTCAAACTGTGAGAAATGTCTTCTAGCACGTTTACCTGGTATGTTTCGCTTACCAAAATATTCCTACAATCGGCGGGTAATCATCACATTTATGAATTTTTGAATTTGCGCTGGCTTATATACCACCCTCTTCCTGATTGTAGCTCCCCCTCGGCATGTATGAGCATGCGTATTGGCACAAAACTTGGATAATTTGAATATCACATTAAGCTGTACTTATTTGCGAAGTTTCGCGATTGTACTTAGCTTCCTTCTTGGATCGCTATTTTCAATGTTCCTGAGTGTACATACCAGGGACGGCGAACCGATCACCAATCAAAACAATCAACCGCGATTTTTTTTTCAGTCAAGGAATTTTCAGCGAGATTTTCTCAGTTCATTATTAGAACTGCTCAAGTTTATTATGTATCCTGATGCAACATTATTTCATAAACTGAACTTGCCACAATTCGATTGGTTGGAAATTGAAGAATTTGAAATATAACTTATTGATTTCTAATCTAGTTAAATATGGATTCAAAAATTTGTTGAAACAAGGAAAAAGCTAGAATTGATTGAACCAGAAAGATTATCAAGTATTATAAGTAAAAAGGCCAGTAATGAAACTTTGGAAACATTAATTTCGATTCCAGATACGTTTAACTGTTTGAAGAGGCAGGTTCATGCTATTTTAACCATATTTTCATCGAACTATGCCTACGAGTAATTATTTTCAGGGATAAATAACGTTAAAGACTCGCTTAGAAACCACTTGACAGAGGACTCAAATTCAGCATGGATTTTTCTAAAAGTAACATCTTACAATCCGGATATAAGTTATTTGTCATCTAATCTGCAACAGCAGAAGTCACGCTAATGTTACGTTATATAATTTGAGTTACACGTATAACTAAAACATTTACTAATATAAAGTACGCAATGTATTTTTTTGTGTTGTTAGTATTTAGTTTTATTATTTTCCTAATAATCACAAGTCAAAATTATTTGACGGCATGTCTACACCTCACACAGCATTTCTTTAGAAAAAATGGCACGTTGATTCATAAAGGTTCGCTAACCCTGGTGTATACTATTTTGGAAAAAATTACGACAAAACCCGAAAATGTAATTACAGAATAATTCCATTCACAAAAAAAAACAGTATTTGTAAAACCTTCTACCTCTCCTTATAATCTTATCACAACTAATAATAAATTTAATAATAACAAAAATAACGATTATAAATAAATATATAACCACAAAAATAATAAACTTTATAATAATAAGATATAACATGAAGATGTAAACTTTTACTTGCCTCTTAAAAACGATTTAAAAGAATGAGACTTTCATTTTATCATAACTTGGAAACGGAGTATGAATAGAATATGAAATACTAGAACTTTCAATAAATCGGTAGAGATATTTACAATGTCTGTTAAGGAAATTAAAATAGCATTTTTATTGACAAATATATATATTTTTATTTTTAGTAACCATCAAAATAATAATGCGAGAGTCAGGTAACAACTAAGATAGAACATGAGAAATTCCAGAGCTAGATATATACTAAATAGAAATGAAAGAAAGGAAACACATAACATCGTATAATATAAGAATAATGAAATGCCAATACGTGTTTCTTTTGGTACCCTTCGGAAGTCGATTTAATAGAAAAAACTTCTCCAACTTATCTCACGCTATTTTAATCGCAGAAATATTTTGCCTCATCTACTAAGATACAATAAAAAGTCAAATAATAAGTTATATTGTATTTCAAGTTAGCTTAAGTTTTCCGTAAACCTAAGAAAACTATTTTTAATTAGTACTGGAAAAATAAAAGCTCTGCACGCTATTTTGTTAAAGCCCATATAAAATTTTAAAAAAATAAATGTTCTTTCTACACATTTAAATTACTTACAACAGCAGATTATAAAAAATAATATTAACCCATTCGTGAAAAGAAAAAATATTAACCCATTCGTGAAAAAAATGAGCTTTTTAATAAATTAGAGAGAATTTAAATCTTCCCATTCAATTTTATTTTTGAAAATTCATTAAATACTTTTTGTAAAAAAGTTCACCAATTAAGAGATTAAATATAAATCCCTAGAGCTGCATAAACTTTGCATTTGAGCTTAATCTATTTTCAGAAATAAATAGTAGAAAGTTCCTCTGTCTACAGTTACAAATATTTAAACTATATATTACATTTGTATATGATATAACAAATATACCGTTGCAGATTTTTATTATTATATATTTTTTATTATTATTTTACTTGAGAAAATATTTGATCGCATGATATTATGCACATACTACAAAAAATATTGAGACTGTATAGATTTGCATTTCATAACAAATAAAAAAACATTGAATGACAAAATAGCCATATGATCTAAAGTATTATAAGGAATGACTCAATTTTTCATTCTATTTCATTGAACCGAATAGAAAGCTAAAGAAGGGTAATAACTGCACTCATTTTGTAATACTTTCATCTACTAACCTTTGAATAATTAGCCTTTTGATTTATTTTGCAAAAATTTGCATGAACTAAACATTTCTTTGTTTCTCAAAGACACACGCTAAGACTACAGATGATATTTACATTCATTTTCTCACTCACCATTTTTGCAATGTAATGTCTAAGACAAATATTATGGAATTGAATCCAAATAATATTACTCTTAGTCACGGAACAGAAAAATAAGAAAAATTATCATCCACCAAATAACGTAATTACAAAATGCCAGAGTTCAGCTCTGAAAATTCGAATATCAAATATCTAAATAGCTCAGTTAAACATTTAAGCTTCAGCTTTATTTTTTGTAAGGAATGATTAGTGCGATAGATGTAAAACTGAAAAACTTAATTCCGGATTGCCAAAAATAAATACGACATCGTTAAGATATCTGAAGCGACTAATTAGTGCAAATTCAAAGAAATGAAGGTATTTCAATTTCAAAACTATTCGAAAAGAGATGTAATTTTATTTATTTTTTTTAAAAAAAGAAAAACAAATTTTGAATGTAAGGAAATAGTCAATAATTATATTTGAAATAAATTCGAAAATTTAATGAGCTTGATTCTCTTTTCCTTTTTTCATTCCTTTTCTATTACCCAAGTAATATATAATTCCTGATCAACCAATTCAATTCCCACGCATTGAAATTTTCAAAGATTTGAAATGAAACTTTAATTTAAAAACTACGATCTAATTGAATTTTTTTTTGCATCGAACAATTTTTTTATAAATATTTGTACGAAGAATTATACAAAGATATTGAATTGTCAATACTCGAAGAAAATAATTTAAATGTTATGAAAAAAATGGATAGATTTTATCAAGAACTATGAGCAAAAGAAAGAGAGATAATTACGTTTTTCATCATTTCAAATATTGCAAATATTAATCCCTTAATTGGTTTGCCCGTACACCGAACGGGGTACCGAAAGCTCACCACAACCGGTTTGCCCATACGGGCACTGATATTTTCTCCTTTCTACTTTTGATTTTCACACATATTTTTAATTCTTATAGTAAGGTTATTGGTATCAGTGTGTTTTTAAAAGATGAAGTTTGGCTATGGTACTGAAATACTTCTCATCCGCGATTTTCTTTATGGTGAACGCAGGAATTTTTCATTGAAGACAGGGATTTAGATTCTAGAAAATATTCGATAAAAAACAGGAATTGCCAAGGAAATGGGCAATTTGTTGATTGAGAAGAAATGAAAATAGAAATATAACCTAAAAAAGCTGAAATTATCTCTGTCCCCATTGCTATGATAGACTTAGTATTACACTATGCTTCACATTGTGTGGGCATATATATATATATATATATATATATATATATATATATATATATATATATGCACGCATACACAAAATCCTCAACCATTTGAAAAGATGTACGAACATGATTATTTTTGTAAGTATGAGAGTAATTAATTCTCTTAAGATGTATGAAACATTCTTCATAGCATGTAGAATGTGCTCATAAAAAGCAAACATTTAAGGGCCTTTGCGTTCGCCAATTGCAAAATAAAAAATAATGAGGAAACTCTAAGATTGAAAATTAAAATAAAATTCTTCCATTTTCGTATTATGTTATCTATTATGCTTAGCTGTATGCAATAAAAAGTGTGCTTTTTTAAACATTTTGGGCAAAAAAAATTGACAACTTAAAGGGTTAATAAATACATAGCTATGATTCAGATTTAGATATGTAATTTTTTGAGATTCAATTAATTAGGGTAACAATATATTATCTTAATATCTTAACACAAGCATTCGAAAGCAAACTAGTAAAAAAGTAACAGGTGTGCCTGCTAAGCTACCTGTACAGTGCAAAAGATTTATGAAGACAATTTCTGCTTAGACACATGAGTAGTGATCAAATAACTGTTATGCGAGAGTCATTAGTTATCCTGCCTGATAAGATACTATCTCTGCTTGACCTAAGAGTAACAGCATTGCAATGTGGAGCTTAACTGACAAGTAGGAATCGTCAATAACACAGTAAATGAATGATGGTTCATTACTATCATTATATTTCATAGGTATAAAAGGGAAAAGTAACGCATTAAATTATGCGCAATCTTGGAAGAAAGCATATAGCAATTTTGTATGTACAGTCTTGGAAGAAAGAATATAGCATTTTTTAAGCCATACAAAGCGTATAAATAATCAATCCAAGATTAAGCCTCAACGCATAGCTCATATATATAAGTTGTTTGACATAATACATTTATTTCAAATATTGATGAAGTAATTATATTTTGATATATTAAAAAAAATAATTCGTGAAAGAGAGGAAACTGTGTTAAGAAAAGTGTATAATCCCTTTATGAAATGAAAAACTTTAATTTTCAGCATGGTTAAAGTATTTTAAAACGATTAACACTAGATTGCCCAAGGAAGTCATTTTGACTGCTTTTTAATTTCAATTAGAAAAACGATTACATATATAATACACAATTTCTTAGAAATTTTACAATATATTTTTTTTACAAGTGAAGTAATTTTTTTACTGTTAATATTTACTAATAACTTGTTATATGACTGTAAATAATATAAAAAAAATATTAAAAGTCAATTTTTTTTAAACAAATTTCTTTAGCCGATTTCTTTTACTATTAATACGCATATAGTTGCATTAAAATGTAATTAATTATATTTAAGATATAAATTTATTATGTATAACTTTTTCATGTATTAAATGACGAAAATAATACTGATAAATTACCAAATTTCGAAGAAAGGAAAATACTTCAGTTTTATTCTCATGGATAAAATATTTCTTTGTCCTGCATAAAAATTTGATTAAAGTGCTATAATGAATAATATATTACTTCTAAAAACTTTATATAATAGCCTCCGTTTTTAATACTACTGCTATAACTATTATTATTTTGTTTTAGTGTTAATCAAAAAGGTTTATCAATACATCATAATAAACTCAGAATAAGAAAATGAGGCATACAGTCCTATCTTAAAAGCGGATAATAGTTTCAACTTTCTTTATTTATACAAAGTAACATTCCTTAAAATTTAACAGTAAATTCAGCAATTAATGCTTATTTGTGCCCTCATTTTGCTCAGCAATTGGTTTAAATCTCTCAGTGGTTCCCAAACTTTATTAACCCATGGGCCTCTATTTATAGTCAAAACTTGTCCACGGACCCTTAAGTGAAAAAATTACATAAATGCATAGTATAAAAGTTACAAATTAAAAAAAAAAATTGTTGAAGAATTATTTACTGAAATTATAACTTTTGTTTAAAATAAAATTTAAAAAAAATTGACTTGGATTAACTTGATGAGATGTTATGAGTATATTTATGTCCGTCTCAATGTTTGGGAGTACAATCCACAAGTCCGCCATAGCACTAGTTTTTAGTCGGTTTTTTTATTTTTTTGCGTGATGAGGTTTTTTATGGGACTGACTCCACGTTCTACCAAATTGAAAGACGGGAAAGTAGTCAACAACATCCATACAATAAACCATAATGCAGGATATAAAATTGATATCTGCTTTTGTAATCAGAATTTTTTGTATCCTTATTCAAACATTGGTTTAAGTCCCTCATTTGTGGATATTTCAATAAGATTCTCCTCTATTTATATGGATTCCTCTGTGTTTATGATCTGAGTTAATCCACGCACAAAAGGCTTCACCACCTAGTCAGGGATATCCAAGTGAATTATTGTTGTTTATTTAATTTTCTATAAAAATAAAAAAATGGATCAATTTTTAAAAATTTATATTAAACCTAGTGTGGCCCCCTGACATTGTTCAGGGATCCGCAAATCAATTTTAGTTTTTTTTTCGGACCTCCTGAATAATATCGGGGACCTTTGGGGGTCCGTAGGAACCACTGGTTTAAACAATTTGAATCTTTCTCTATATGTTTGTAACAAGCAAATTAAGTGCAGAAAAATTATAACAAATGCATTCATTACAACAATGTCTGGAAGTCCATTGAAGTTTTGAAATAAACTTCGAGTAAAAACAATATTAATGTATCGAATTCTTGTAGGAGGATTTTCAAAAATCGATGTGTATTTCCCAACACATTTGATATTAAAAAGTGAAAAAGATTTTAAAAGAACAGTTCTCACAAAGGATTTAGAAATCTTCCAATGCTGCGCAAGATGTTTCAAAAGTGGCATGTTGTCACTTTCTCCGCAAAGTATTTCTCCAGCACCTTAGAAAATCCTTTGTATTATTTTATATTTTATTTCTATGTTAAAAAAAATTCTCTTAAATTCGGAGCTCTATTTAGGGTATTTTTCTCTAGAAAAATTATTTCAAATTTATTAAAAAATATATATATTATAATTAATAAAGTAGATGAAGAAAATCATACTTGGAAAGACGTATGCATGCGAAAATGCTTTAATTATTCAACTAAATTTGTTAAAATAAATGTTCTAAAATTTTTATTATTTTTTAAAAAATTCGATTGCAGAAACTTTCAAATAATATTAGTATAATAAATAAGCGTGTATAATACTGAAGTATGATATTCTCTTACACATTTAAGTTTCCTGTAAAAATATCTTTAATCGTAAAGGAAGTTTTCATGCATAGCATTGTTGTGTGTTATGAATATTTTATAAAAATATATTTTTTTAATTCTAATGGGGCTGTGAAGTGGTACTTTACCAATGCAGTATATTACCTGTATATATGTTGTATATGCCTAGTATATTCCCTGAGAGTTGGTATCTCTTTTTAGTGTGGCACCATATAGGTCAGGGATGGCGAACCAATGGCACGCGTGCCATTGATGGAACACGACACAATATTTTGGGCACGCCTCCGATCAAAACGGTTTGCATTTTAATTTAAAATAACAAAGTTTAATAAGAATAATTAAAAACAAACGCGAGTGATCGGTCGCAGTTTTCAGAGAGCCTTTCTTAGTTCCAAGAATTATTGTAAACGCTGAAGTTTTTTATGTTCCCTGATGTGACTTCATTTAATAAAAGGAATTTGTCCCAATTCGATTAGTAGTAAATTGAAAAATTTGAAATACGACTGATTGATTTTTAGCCTACTTTGATATGGATTCAAAAATTTGTTGAAAACAGGAGAAAGTTAGAATTGATTAAAACAGAAAGATTAACAAGCAATATAAGAAGCTAGAAATGAAATTTTGGAAACATGGAATTGAATTCCAGATACATTTAGATTTTTGAAGAAACTGGTCCATGCTATTTTAACCATATTTTCATCTACCTACGTCTGAGAGTCATTGTTTTCAGAGATTGATAACATTAAAGATTCACTTAGAAACCGTTTGGCAGATGACTCCAATTCATCTTGCATTCGGCTAAAAGTAACCTCTTATAATCCTAATACAAGTTATTTGCCATCTCATCTGCAACAACATAATTCACACTAATGTTACTTTAATTTGAATTACACCTATAAATGAAACATTTACAACTATACAGTGCAAAATGTTGTTTTTTCCCCGTTTAATTAAAGAGTTTTGAGTTGTTAGTATTTAGTTTCGTTATTTTCTCAATAATCACAAGTCAAAAATTTTTGACGGCACGTCTATACCTCATTAAGCATTTCTTAAAGAAAAAATGGCACGTTGATCCCAAAAGGTTCGCCATCCCTGACATACACTGGGGTGCAAAAATTAAGGACGAGACGGTTTTTTCCATATCACTTTGTACAAAAGCTTTCCAAATCAACATATTTAATACCGTGAGATCCCCAATACGTAAGGACATGTGTAATATGTAAGCAACACTTACTAAAAGAGAAATCAGAGGGATAAAAAGAAGCTTGATTGAAAAAGTAGCATGGAGCGCAATGCGACTGAAGGCCGAAACATCCCTGTGATGGGTGTCCAGCAAGAAACATCCGGTCTTTAGTAATGGATATGATCTCCCCTGACTGCGAGGCAGGTTTCACAGCGTCTGCCCATGCTGAGAATGAGGGTGTCAATGAGTTGTTGAGGCATTGCTGCCCATTCGTCTTGCAGCGCCAATCGAAGCTCCCGAATCGTTACTGGTGGTAAGGTACGAGCTGCCAAGCGTCTGCCTAGAAAATCCCATACATGCTCGATGGGATTGAGATCGTGCCGGCCAATCCATACGTACAATATCCTCACTCTCTAAGAGCTGTTCGGCAGCTACTGTGCGATGACATGGTGCATTGTCGTCCATGAAAAAGAACTGCAGACCCATAGCGCCTCTAAAAAGACGCACATATGGAAGAAGAATCTCGTAACAATAACGGGTCCCGTTGACTGAACCTGCGTCGAAGATGTGAAGGTCTGTACGACTACCAAGTATGATGCCTCCGTAAACGAGAACACCGCGACCTCCATACCTGTCCCTTTCAATGATGTTCAAGAGATGATTGCGGCTTCCCCGCTCTCTCCAGATGAGAATCGCTACTCAAACTGAATCTGCTCTCATCTGTAAAGAGTACTCGTCCCCATTCATTGTCTCTCCAATTCGGGTGTTCCCGGCACCACAGAGAACGCCTTCTCCGATGGGCAGGCGTTAAAGGTACACACCGTACAGGGCGTCGCGCAAACAGACCACCACCGTGCAGTCTTCTGGCCACGGTAAAACGCGATATCGGTCGTCCAGTCGCCTGTGTCGTGTGTCTAGCGATTTCTCCCGCTGTCTGCCGCCTGTTTCTTCTGGTCTGTAAGACAATGTACCGGTCATCTGCGGGTGGGGTTCCTCATGGACGACCACTACTGAACCCCCGGATAGCTGTTCCTGTAGTTTGAAATTGTCTCCAAAGTCGTGAAACGATGCTGTGAGCAATTCCGTACTCTGCAGCCACACTTGTCACACTGCGGCCTTCCTCCAACTTCCCAATGATTTGACCTCGGGTAAAAGCATCCAGATGTCGTCTAACAGATTGATTATTCACCATTTCTCGCTGAGGCAGTAACTCGGTGTGATTTTAACTGCTATACGTCGTGCAATCTCTTTGCCAGAAATACTGATCTTACACCGACAACATGCTTTATACTACTCAGACACTCCCCCATTACGTCTACCTGCATATCTGCCCAAGTGCTACCGTACATCACTTTACTTAATCTCCTGATTCGTCTTTCTGTCCGCTCTGCCTCTTCGTTCAGCTGATATGCTAATTTTTCGACTTCGTCCTTAATTTTTGCACACCAGTGTAGATTGTATTCCAATCACCGCAAGTAACTTCCACGCCCAGTTTCCTTTTCAGAGAGAGGCACCTGAGCTAAGAATCTTTAATTTTTCCGAGAGTAACCATGAAAACAGGCACTCATGGGATCTTTTACATGCCGTATAATCATACGACAGGGCTTCTGTAGATTTTTCGCATCATGAAAATCCACTGTTTTGGGCCGGGGTCGAAACCGCAAACTTGGGAGTACAAGGCAAGCTCCAAACCAACTACGCCACCCATCCAGCTTTTTTAAAAAATATTTCTAAGTAAAATCATAAGATACTAAGTAGAAGAAATATTTTTTTGTGTGTTATATTCTGTGTTTTACTCGAATTATTTGCAATACTTATTTATTTTTATTATTAAAATACTGAATTTTAAGAATTATTTATGAATAGAAATTTAACAAATTATTATAGATTCTTCAGAACGTACATGGAAAAACTCAAAATTTTTAATAATTTATTCTCAGTCTATCTAAATGATAAAACGAATAAAATACTGTGTTAGATTAAGTATAAAGCATCGCATAGCAAAACCAAAAACGATTTTTCTTTAAACCTTTACTGATTTATTGATAGAAATGTTACCGAAGATATTCCAATGCATTATTTTCATATTTATAGTTTACTGCTTTCTTATTTTAAACAAAGTGAAAGCAAAATATAAATATAAAGGAACCTTAATTTCGTTTTCGATGAGCATCGATCGTAAATGTGTTTGATCATAAAATAATAAATTCTCTGTAATGGCTTTATGAATCCATTGGATGTCCTACACTTAAACCGCATTCCTTCATCGGTCAAAGAACATCTTAATAAAAATTTAATGATACGCATAGGTACACAGGGTAAGATGAAAGAATTCATGAATTTATATTTTATTTAAAACGGTAAGCTATTTACTTTAATATAGAAATCAGTTTTTTGTCCGTATATGTCTTCGTTATTTACGAATAAATGTTTTTTTTACCTGATTCGTATTTAAAGAAGTAAGTGCATGTGAATCTAAACTAAAATAGAAACCTTACATTGCTTTATATATTAAATTGTAGAATATGATCCAAATATTGAGAAATTATTAAAAGAAGGAAACTAAGTCTTTTCTGGTTGATGTAATTACTTCAATTTCTAATTTTAATATTGTGAATATTGTGATCTATTACTTCATCTCGCTTTATTAATTCAAATTTTAGTTTCCTTGTTCTTAACTGAACTTCTACCAAACTACTTAAGGGATTTTTAAATTTAATTGTGTAAAGTTTACTAAGGAATGAAAATTACACACAAAAGATATCAAAACGGCACCTATTTATGAAAAAGGGTGTCTAACTGCATTTAGTTAATTCATCTGGAGCCACATCACTAAAATAAACAAAATTATTAAAATTCCATGCATATAATGCAATTATAGTTTTAAGCGTCTATATAGTTTTTTTCTCAAACTATGTTGCATGAAAATTACTTTTAAAAATGTAATGTGTGTGTGTGTGTGTGTGTGTGTATGCCTATATTGAAAATTCTATTCAATAATGAGCCCATAATTATAGCTCCTGAATATACTAATAAAATTTAATTTTTGTAACTAAACTTACATAATATGCCTAATGTATTATCTTCAATTACCTTTTTCTTATGGTAACTTTTAAATTAAAATTGCGTCATAATCTTTTAATTAGGGACTTCAGTCAATAAAACATAATCTAGTACAAGGATAATAAAATATATATATATATATATATGCACACTTTAAGACTGGGTAGTATGCTAATGCCATAATTTTGAGATAGCATTTACCATAAAATTAAGTTGTAAGAGCTGGTATAAACAGTTCGGTAGTATTCCGACGTGTTCAGCAATAGTTCAGAGACAGATGGAACTAGTGTTTTAGTAAAACGTTACGAATGTACGTTTGACTTTTGAGTACCAAAAAAGAATTTTGAAATAGTAGTGAAAGCTCCACAATATCAGTGAAATGCAACGACATTGGAATTAACAATATGGAACGGAGCCCGTACACGCTTCAGCATTTCATGCCTTCGTCGATACGTTTGAAACTCATTGGACAATAAAGAATATGCATAAAAGACGACCAGGATGGCCGCACACATCAACAAACGAAGCAATTTTATTGCTGTGTTACATCCATTCACAATGTCACCTCAAAAATCGGCATCACAATGTGCACCAGAAACAGGCGTGAGTAGGGCTAGTGTAGGTCGTATTTTGCAAAGAACAAAATTGTAAGTTTACGTGCCGCAATTGTTACATACACTGAATGAGGACGATCCAGACAGAACTCAGTTTTGTGAATGGTATATTCTGCAGGTTGGAAATGACGCAAATTTTGTTTTCCAAGTAATGATGTATCTTTTACTTATTGGGTTAGTTACCTCATAAACAAGGTGTAGAGCAAGAATCCATGCACACTAGATAAACAATGCTATGAAATTGAAATGGATAATCACGCAATTCCCGTAGCTACTTTGAGAGATGCCACCAACAATGCTCGGCATCAGGCTCAAAAACTTTTGGAGGCGGGTGGATTACAGCTTGAACACTGATTGTAACTTTGTCATTTTTCTTCAGTGTAATACTTATGATAATATACACATTTGTCTTCTTCAAAGTGTGTATACATTTTTTTCTGATCACCTCTTTATATACATAACTAGCCGTTACCCACCCGCTTCACTGGGTATTTCACGATGTTGTATATATGTATACTGTTTACATATATATATTAATTATTGATATCAAGCATTAAGAATTCGATTGTATTGAAAAATATATTTATAGCTGTTACACTCTAGCCCCTTGATATAAAAAGAACATAAATTATAATATATAATTTCTATTTATATCTAAAATAGAAGGAGAAAGATTGTTTTCGCTCGCTTAACCTAACAATCAAGTGGATTTCCACCAAATCAACTTTCAGTGGATCTCTACTCCATAAAATAAACATGCGTGCTAAATTTCAAGTCTAAATCTAACAGAGCAAAAACGGAATTTTTATCATCAATACCTCGTTGACAGCATTCTTAGAGGATTCCAATTCAACAAAAGAAGCATGCAATTTTTTTTTTATTATTATAGTCTTAGCAGTTCAAAAATGGGAATTTTGTCTATCAATACGCCCCAATAACTCTCCCCGCTTCCCCCTGGAGTTGATTTCCGTAAATCTATTCTTAGTGGAACTCTATTCAACTAAAGAAAAGTGCTCAACAGATTTCAAGTAAATGAGTTAAATTCAAAAACAGGATTTTTTGTATAACACGCCTTTATCCCTCGCAACCCCACTCCTTTGGGGGTCCGTTTTCGCAAAAATCTTTCTAAAAGGAACTTTATTCCATGAATGGTACATACCTTCTAATTTTCAAGCAGGTGGTTCTATTAGTTGAAAAGCGGAAATATTTATCTATTACGCCCCTTAATCCCCCTCAGTGACCCTTGGGGATCAATTTCCCCCAAAACTATTTTGTAGCGGATCTCTACACCATGAAAGGAATTCGCTTACCAAATTTTAAGACTGTACATCTAATATTTTAAAAATGGAAATAATTATATATAAGGGCCCTCAAGCCCCCGCAACGCCACTTAGGAAATGATTTTCACAAAACCCATCTTATGACAGATCACTACTCAGTGAATGGAATCTGCTTACTCAATTTCAAGATTTTACGTCTAATAGTTTAAGAAAGGAGTTAATTGCCTATAACGCCACTTAGGAGTCGATTTTCACAAAACCCATTCTGTAGGGGATCTGTACTCTATGAAAGGGATCCGCTTACCAAATTTCAAGACTGTACGTCTAATAGGTTAAAAATGGAAATAATTATGTATAACGCCCCTTAAGCGCCATCAACGCCCCTTGGAGGTCAATTTTCGTAAAAATCATTATGTAGGGAATCTCTACTTTATGAAAGAAATCTGTGTCCCAAGTTTCCACGACAGTACATCTAATAGTTTAGTAATGGAAATAATTATCTTTAATACCCCTTAAAACCCCGTAACGCCGCTTGGGGTTCGAACTTTGCAAAATCCGTTCTTAGCTGACGTCTGCTCCATGAAGGGAACCTACCTACCAAATTTCAAGTATCTGTAGGTTTAATAGTTCCAGAGATATCGTTATTAGTCAGTGAGTCGTTTTTCTCCTTTATATATATAGATTTGTATTATCTATGTTTCAATATATGTTTATAAAAATTAAGATAGTTCTAAGTGTTTATATTCGTGATTATTGCTACATTAAATATAAAATCATGTAGATAATTATTTATTGAATTATGTTTGAAGGAATTATTTAATAGGTGTATGAAATAGTCACGCAATTTTGGTTTAATCATATATATTGAGATTAATTAACTGTTTGGAACACAAATCACTAGACAGCAAAAGTAATTAATATTCATAAATTCGTATTGTGTGTATTTTATGTTTTCGTATTAAATGATTAAATCAAATAACTAAATCAATCTTAACATACGATTAACATAATTTCTAATTTCTGATCTATTAAAAAGACTCATTTTTAATTCCGAAATATTTACTTTAACTTAACATGAATAAAATTGCATAACTAAATTAGTTTAAACAGAGAGAAAAGTATGTGTGTAAAAATGTATCAAAAGTTTTAATTCCTGATCCATTAAATAATATAGGAATTTTAAATTACTTTAAAATTTAAATATTTATCTTCAAATCACAAGACTCTTCAAAAAAGTTTACTTAGATGTTTTGCAATTTAAAAATTAATCAAAAGTGTAATCATATATATATATATATATATATATATATATGTGTGTGTGTGTGTGTGTGTGTGTGTGTGTGTGTGTGTGTGTGTGTGTGTGTGTGTGTGTGTGTGTGTGTGTGTGTGTGTGTGTGTGTGTGTGTGTGTGTGTGTGTGTGTGTGTGTGTGTGTGTGTGTGTGTGTGTGTGTGTGTGTGTGTATAGAAATTATTCTTTCTAGAAAAAGTTTTGAATTTGTGCACTAATTGAGAACAGACTTTCACATAATTTCTAAATTATTTTTTGAATGTCTACGAAATTTAATAATATAGTAATTATATTCACCTTTCAAATACATTTCTTTTGTGTAAAAAATGCCTAAAACTTAATCAAAAGAATAGTTCTGTGTTTCACAAAGCATATTGTTATTCTTCACACGTTGTTAAAATATAACAAAGAATATATTGTTATTCTGTATTTAAATTATCAAAGATTTACATAAATTAGAAGCAAAAATTTATATGGTTCATAGTGTATGAATTCCTTGTGAAATAATGCAAAGGTAGGTTAATACACTTATGTTGTAAAAGAAGGAAATACCAGTTGCTTAAGAGGAATCTCAGTCAAGATATGTAAACATTTTTAATATTTTATCTTCCTTATAATTACTGATGTGGCAACCAGTTTAGCCATTCTAAGTTAGTATAACAATTTGCCTCGTTTGTAACTGAATTAGTTTAGTTTTAGATTTAATTTAGCTGCAACTTTAATAAAATATATTAGTTTTGCTATTTAATTTTTCAAATTACAAAACTGATTTTTTCTTTCAGTTTACAGTCTTCTAAGTCCTTCATCAGTATATTTTGAAAGACCTCTTGAAGTATCTTTTTGTGCCGCTGAAAATAAAGGTAAGTTAAATTTTTTATAGATTTTTAACATAATTTGAAAACTTTGATATTATCAAATTTTATAAGGGTAAGTAAATTCAATATATCTATGTATACTTATACTTGTAATCATATTTTGCTATGTACTAATATCCTATCAAATATATTACATTTCTTTCTTATTAACATATTTATATTAAACAAAGCATTCATTTATAATATTAAATAAGTTTAATTGATTCTAGTTTTAATCATATTTGGCGTACGAACATGTTGAAATAGACTTCAAGATTAACCATTTGATGACAAAAAGTTTAATTTAAATTCATATACATCTGTATTAAATGGAATTATCTTACTTAATTGATTAATCCGTAATTATATATATTTATTATAATTAATAATTTAATTAACCATACTGTAACAACACTTACAAATAATAATCTTAATTTAATGCTACAAGGTTAATAAATAAGATTTCTGCAACTACTTTTTTTGACATCTTTTGCTTGTGATCATCAATTTTTCAATATTCCTTTTAAAGAAGCATACAAACGGTATCTTTTCTCTGTTTGAATATAAAATTATACTTAACAATTGATAAATCAATAATGTACCCTTAGAAATAATATTGACTAAATTTTAATTTTATTTATGAATTCATAAAAATTTCTATAATACGTAGCACTTAATTATTCTGAGAATAATATATATTTGTTACAACTGATATAAATCTCAATAAAAACTTAATTAATTCAATAAGAAAACTTAAGATTTTAAACTATGTCCCAAAAGTAGTTTAATATTATTTTTTACATAAATGTGTAAATCACTAAAAGACATTAATTATTAATAATTTTTAAAAATGGTATTTAAAATGTATTCCTCCGGTTGTTAATCAAAATAATTGAAGTGACATTTTTTAAAACTAATCTTTTGCTAAAACTATTTTTATTTTAAACCTAGAAAACTTTGAACAGCTTATAAGTTGTAAGTAATGAAATTGTAAACGATTCAAACAAAACTCTTCTCTTGTATTTCATAAAATATATTACATTAACTCAGTGTTTCTCAAACTGTGGGGAGGGCCCCCTAGGGGGGCGTGATAATTCTACAAGAGGGGGGTGCGAGCATATTGAAAAGTCGAAAACAAAAAATTATTTAAAATTATTAAATCACTGAAAGTAAACAAACGAATACATTCTGACATAGTAAAAAATAAAATAATAATTTGCATTATAATACACTTATGAATGTATCAGTACTATACAATCTATTTCTATAATTAATTTAACAATCTATAATTAATTTAACAATACTAAGTTAAGGACAAGTTTAATAATTACCAGTGACCCCATAGATTTTGTCATGTAGAAAATTATATGCCAATATTAACACTTATATTGACAATTTTTGTACGGTTTATAATATTAAAAACTACGAGATTCGATCCCCAATGCCACCATTTAGCACGGACATAAGCGTTTGTGGTGATAGAAAAGGAATAAATAAAATAAAATCCTCTGAAATAAGTGAATCCTTCGCAAACACTGTTAAGGTCATTTTATTACTTTTCAAAGCATTCGGAATAATTTTATGGACAGCAGAAAACAGAAAAGATAGTACCTTAGAAGGACGTATATATACGTCTGGGGTAATTAATACACTGGCTGAGTGAGACGTTTATATACGTCGGGTAGATTTAAGAGGTTAAAGTCGTATTGTAGGTTTCGCGTCAAAGTATAGTAATATTGAGTTTAATACATCGTTATGGTATGGAAGGAGGGGGGGACGCGATGAAATTATGATTGAATATTGGGTGGGAAACATTGAAAGTTTGAGAAACACTGCATTAACTGCTTAATATATACATTTTATATTAAAGCATTAAAGCAACTTAATATAATTTTCTAATTAATATATAACCCAAGTATGTAGGGGTTTTTTACATTAATGATTCTTGCCTTGTTACAGAATTAAAAGTTTTCAGTGAGTATTTTATTACCAATATTAATCATATTTGAAAAATCCTAAATTTATGAGATAGTCAGATATCTTAATTTTGTTCAAAATACATATTTGGCAAGCATGTAAAAGTTTTTTTCCCTTTTATTTTACAAAATACGAAACTCAAAATGAATTATTCTGAATACTTTTAACCTTATAAAATTCACCTTCAACATACCTCAAGTATAACATTTTTACTAACAACTATTTTACAAATATTACTTGATTATTTTAATCGCGTCGCATAATATAATTTCTTGCATAATTTTAGGAGTTTAAAATGAATGCACCGTACACGCTCTATAAGAAACATTCAAAATGCTTATTAAATATGCCATACATAATTATAGTCTGTTCAAAATACTACTTATTCGTATTATTGAAAAATCTGAAAGCGATTTAAAATATGTTATGCATTACGAAAAATTAAAAGAAAATTACATACATACATGTATCTATGTATGTGTGAGTATGCATCAAACACGTATTTAAAATAAAACACAAAACAGTGGAATCCCATATGCTATTTATTATTAAGTTTTCTCCATTGGCATCAATTATTGATACTTTGTAATTCCTTGATAAGGTGCAAATTGTAAATAAAAACTCTATATACATTAGTTCAGCTTGCAAATGTTATGTTAAATGTACTGTATGGAGTAAAAATACACCGCAAAAGTTTCAGCTACAAGATAGATAGTGGTACATTATATCTTTCGAACAGCTTTAAAAAATAGTTTTTTATATAATTCTCTACCAAAAATAGTATGTAAAATTGTCCTTCATTTTATAGCAGCTGCTTCTATATAAGAAAAATTGTGTTGGATTTATTTGTGATAATCATCATTTAAGTTGAGATTTACTCGAAAATATATATATTAAGAATGAAAAAGTTTATTGGCCTCTCGTACAAGGATGACAATCAGTATTCGATGCATATGATTGAGAAATATTAAAGTGATATATAGTGGAGATTAGAGAGAATAACGTGAAAAATTATGGTAGGTAAATCTAATACTTTCCGGCTAAAGAAACTCAATTTTCAAAGGCTTAGCAAAATTCCTTTTGTCAAATAAATAACCGATGCTAAAACTTCCAAATAAGAGACACTTTTATGGTAAACGTTAACCCTGATGTGTCAATTTTTTTAACAAAATAAGCAATTGGTGTTCCATGTCACCTAATAATGAAAATGATCACTCTTTAAGAGGAGAATTAAAGAAGATATATACATTTACTACACAAGTTATAAAATCTGTAATATTTTTAAGTCATGTCGTATTCATTAACACTAGATTTCCCAATGAAGTCCTTTTGACTGCTTTTTAATTTTAATTAGAAAAAACAATTACGTATATAATGCACAATTTCTTAGAATTTTTAGAATATATTTTTTTTCTAAGTGAGGTAAATTTTTTATATTGTTAATATTTACTAATAGCTTGTTATATGCCTGTAAATAATATAAAAATATATTTAAAGTTAATTCTCTCTAAACACATTTCCTTAGGCATTAATCATTCTTTCACTATGCAGTCATTTTGAAAGCTTTTGGTCAATGTAGGTCCATACTAAGTTTCAGCCTTTCTAGTGTTAACTGGATTACTTTCTTATAGATCATTAAACCAGTATGGAAAAAATACCGAATATGAAACGTTTATTCCTTCTAACGGGAGCCGTATATCTTTATTTCAGGATGATTATTCACTATTTTGTATTTCAAAATTGTGGTAACTTTTGAATTCTCAACATCACATAATGATTTTCAACCACGATCTCAAATGACATAGGGAAGGAGTTACGAGAGTTTGATACTTCCTTTAAATTTACTTTCCCCAAACGAATCATAAAGGCACTTAAAATAATTAAAGAAAGAACAAAAAAAATAGACGTATGATTGAATTTAAAGCTATTGTATTGATCCATATAATAAATATTTAATTCATATTATAATAAACCAAAGCGAACATATAGCTATTAGCATACTTCAGAAAACTTAATGCGGAGCAATGAACTCATCTAGAGAAAAAAAGAAACAAAATACTTTAGTTATTTATCAGAAGCAGTATTTTCTCTCTCTCTCTCGATCTTGTAAGAAATTACTATACAGTTAAAATATTTGAGCAATCAATCTTTGAAGAAGAACAGTTTATAATCAATTATTTTTTACTTTAAGTTCCGCCATATTCTTAAATAATCTTAAAATTATTAAATTTCGACTGATATCAATAAGGATTTTTTTTAGTTATTGAGCTTTTTAAAATAAGTTCATAAAAATGCATTTCAATTTTTTTCTCTTTAAAAACATTATGTTGACTAGAACTGAAAATGTGTGTGTATTTTTTTTAATATTTAATATCAATAATAGTTATAATTCTTACGAATAACATTAACATTTTGTTATTAAAAGTATACAAATGAAAGTTTTGCATTCACTGTATTTCATAATTTAACTAAGATCGCAAAAGTAGTTTATTCTTTTTATATTACTTATTTATGTTCAGTATTTATGTTAATGGATTCACAAATATGGTAAAGTATAAATGTGTGGGATATCTAAGAAATCCCAATAGAGAGAGAGAGAGGCCTCATTAATTCTTGGCGTCATACTAAAATTCAAGCTTCTAAAGGTAAGACTGCAAGCATTATTTTTCAATATACGATGCTTTAATGTAATCACAGTGAGATAAAATAGGGTGAAAATGAGATAAAAATAAACATCTATATGCTCGAAATGTGCTGAACGTTATTATTACTATATACCCTTTTCTTTAACTTAAAAGAGTCGCTGAATCAAGGTATTAATGGAAATTCGCTAGAAATGGGCAATCTCAGAAATCCAAAGCCCCCTTCAGGTACAAAAGCATTAACGAAGGCTTCTAAATGATGAATTAATCAATTCTTTTTAATGGCAGTCGGTGTTATAAGTAAAATTAATCAGAGAAAATTAATCATGTGGGATAGAAACCAATGTTCATTAAATACATGAGGGGCATCATAATTAGTATCTAAAGACAGCAGTTCTTGCAGAAATCATGAGAAAACAAACCTCATGATTTCTCAGTTGTCTTAAGAACTTTTCTTCGGGATTGACTTTGGACCATCGCCAGTAGATTTAGTGTGACAGTAATCCAATCAGTCCAATCCAGTCACGATTAGAGTGTTTCCCAATACAAATCTTCAGCATTACCACACACATCTGGGTTGTAATTACTATCTAGTACCACGAAAAGCCAGTTTGAGTCATTAGATTTGTGATTTGTTTCCATTTTTCCCACCCAGATAATTAATGGAAAATAATTTTTTTAACCTAATGTCGTTAACTTAATAGATTATTTTTAAATTAATATGAATTATCACTCTGAGAAAATACTGCATTTCATAAAGTTCTAATATGTATATATATATGACAATTTATTCCTCAAATAAAAAAAACTTTAAAATAAATACAACAAATTCAAAGATTGCTGTTTAGATACCTCATTTCTATTTCGTTTGGCAGAAGTTAATGGTATGTGGTTCTGAGTAAAATCTAAAACTTTATCGATTTACTAAATCGTTAAAATAGCTTTATTTTAATTTTGTTATGTAATTAGAGCAGAAAGTAGTATCATGAAATTTCAGGGTTTCTATTTTTAATTTTCAAGGTTTATATGAAGATATAAATCATCCCAATACTTTTAAACTGTTATTCAGTGATTTGATACTAATTTTCAATAAGTTACTACTTTGTAGAAAAAACTTACTTCCAAAATTTCATATTCCTCTCAACTAATGAAAGCAAAAAGAAAATCGAAGCACAGAAAAAAATCGAATAGGATATACTCAGATAGAGAAATATTTCTCAATATGCATTCTTGAAAATTTTACTTTTCTGTGAAATTAAGGCTGCCGTGGTATTTTCTCCTTACATTGGTTGAGGTGAAAGTCTCGCTCATTAATTAGGTTTCTTGGGAAATCCGAGCACAGAAGGAGTGGAGGAGCCCTTGAACAAACTCGAAATGATTACAAACTTGAAATGGTAATAATTAAATTCCATTGTCGAACACTAGAAGTAGCTGTACGATGTGCAGACAAGACATACTAAAGGGTAAGAATCAATTTTGTACTTATATGAAAGTGATGCAACCCTCCGGACTCAATAACTCAAGTACTTCCGTAATCTTGAATTATAAAAATGTATACACATATGATAATATGGGTTGGGCATGAATCATTGAGGCAGTATCGTCCACAAGCATCTACAATCTTCTTTAGCTCTCTATATATTCTATCTTTCTGAATTAGTATGTATTATTTAATAGTAACGTTCACCTGTATAAAAGTGTTGTTTTACCTTTAAGTGTCAATTTGGTTAAAGGAAAGAAGACTCTATTTTTTTTTTGCGTGGATAGACCTATTGTTACAAGGCAATGCTGAAAAATAATTCATATTATTTTTTCATACATTAATTCGCAATCATAATTTTACTTTCAAATCATTAAAAATATATTTTAAAAGCAATAAAAGGCATAAAATTTGCTATTCTTTCAAATATAAATACAAATACTGATTGATAATTGTAAGCATATGGTTACTTACATTAATATTCAATAATTGTTTTGCTCTCACTAAGTCACTTATTATTTGAGTAAAAATAATAAAAATGTGATTTATAGAGTTTTTGAGAAGAAATATTTCTTATCTATTTTCTTTTGTCAAATATTTGGACGGGAGAATGTTCATTCCATCTTTAACAGGATTATCACCAAACGAAATTTCAACAATATTCCCTTCATACTCTTTTCCTCACTTTGTTTACATCAGGCAGAATTTTAAAAGTTTATTATTAAAATCTCAGAGTTCTCCTACAAGTGAAAAAAGCCCATGGTTATTGAAAGAATTTTGGAGAGCTCTTCCGAGAATATATATAAAAAAAGAGAGAAATTTGTATCTTTGTTCTCGTATATATATATACGCACACACACATATGTATATATATATATATATATATATATATATATATATATATCATATTTTGTCGAATCTAAGCCACAACCCCAATTCTCTACACGTTTTTGAGAAAATATAAAAAAATTCTGAAAAAGGTTCATTAATGATTGGAACTAAGAAATTAAAAAAAAAAACCTTTCATTGAACATTTGCAAGCAAAAATTATATCCTTTTGTGTACGTCATAGACACATGTTTGTTTCAACCGTATTAATTTTTCAGTGGCCGCTGTTTAGCTTCCGTTTTTTATCTGCATATAAAATTACTTCCCTTTTAATACTTGTGTCATAGTGAACTCGTCTTGATACTATTATCAATATTTTTGATGTTCAGGTGATTAAAAGAAAGCGTATACAAAAAAATTTCATAAATACGAGCAGACAACAATATTTAGGATAGACTGAATACTAGAGGTAAACTGCGGAATGGGATAAGTCATCAATGCAAGTGGACAGAATGGACAGTTACATTTTTCGTTCTAGAAATAGTGTAAACTCAATTTCTCCCAGCCAACAAACGTTTTACTTGCGATTCTAAGCCACAATCGATTTTCAGTACCATTAACACTAGAAAATTAGTGCGGCTTAGATACGAGTAAATACGGTATATATATGACATGTTTCGAGTCAGAATCAGACTTAGTTTTTAAAAAGGATCTTTATTTGATGAAATCTATACAAGCTCTGATGCTGAGAGACAGAGAGAAAAAGAACGCCAAAGGGAAAAAAATCTAAGTGTTTTACCACTTAAGCCAGGTGGGAGAAGTACCTCTGATTTTATGAGTGTACTTGAAAGTTAATGCTGACATGTAGAGCTATTAAATCTAACGATCTTGAATTAGACATGTTTATTGGCTAGGTCATATGTTTGGAATAAATAAATGGGTAATTAGTTTGATACTTGAAGATGAAATGAAAAAGTATGAGTTAAGTGCTAGACAGGGAATTTAATTTTTAATCTAATTTAATTATCCTTACATGTAGGTATATATGTATATATATATATATATATATATATATATATATATATTAATAAAAATTTGACTATCATTATAAATTTTAAATTTAAACAAGTACATATAAGAAGTAAGAAAAATCATTTATTTTGCCAATAAATGAAATTACTCTTTAAAAAAGATTTTAAATACATTAAAATTCCTAAAAATATTTTTTATTTAATTCAAAGAAAATTAATTTCAGCTCAAAGGAGAAGTGGTTTTACACTATGGTATTCTTATTTTGTTAATTGCTATTTATTGCTTAAACTTTATACCTTAATCATTTTTCTACACACTTTTCTATAAAAATTAAGTTTTCCTCAAATAATGTGTTATTACTATGTACAGTTCTGTTATTTTTTAAAATATCTATGATTTTATGATTTTAGCAAAAAATAAATATTTTGATAAAATACATTAATGGAAGTACTATAACAACTAGAAGAGTCTTCTGTCACTTATATACGTTTTACTCTGGTAATTAGTGGAATTTTCATTAATTCCCATTTTCCATTGAGTAACACTTTTCTTTCTTGTATGCATATTGTGTGTTTAAATGCTAAACATATGCATAAGGCCATTAAACCAAGCTGACAGTAATATCTATCAAATGCACCTGATTTAATTTATACTTACATATCTTATTTTATTTACTGCTATATGTTTAGCCAATTATTTTAATTTGAATTACTTGTAAAGAAACTGAAAATGCTGGAAAAAGCTAAGGAGTTAATTAAGTTTAATCGATATTCATCCAAATAAACCAGTTTCTACAATATCAGATCACTCGATGATATTTGAAAAGGGTATTTTTAAAACTTGAATGATATCTTTTTATTATAGTGCTAAAATTGAATAGTACAGTAATGCAATAATTAAACATTGTATGTAATAGTTTATTTCTCAATCTCATCAATCAAAAGCCCCTTTGGTCAAAAAGAAGAAAAAGTTGTTTCTAATCAGAAATATTGGATTTCTGATACTTGATAAAAGTTGCATAATTAAGTTAATTCGAACGTTTTGTTACATTGCAGAATTAAGTGATAGCAATAACCGCAAAATTTTGTATTTTAACAAGTTGTTTTATTTGATTATTGAAAAAGACGAGTAAAGTAATTAAAACGTAAGCAAAACAGAGAAATGATTTCTTGTAAATTAGCTGAACACGCTTCCATTCTGTTAATAATTAGAAAGAAAAATGAAAATGCACTTAAAACTGCCGTAAGCGATATTTAGAGGAGTCAATTCCATGCTATTTTACGCCATTCTTGAATTTAATTTAACTGTTATTTAATCTTTCTGCTCCAGTTTTTAAGCTTCATGGAAAGATTGTAAAAATCGCGCATTAGAATTTTTTAATTGATTCTTATGGCTTTACAATTAATGAATTGAGAAACCAGATAATGTTGTTAGATTATATTATTTTCAGCAATAAGTTAAAATTAAATAATTCATACTGGTTCAAATTATTTATTTCTGCCATTTCTAGTTATATTTTCTCGATACGCTTGTGTGAATTATATATTAATTTTTAATTAAATTTTATGCATTTGCTCCTCACAAATGAAAAATTTAAAAACATGATGTTGTGTATTTAAATCCTTCCTCCTAAAAAGAAAAGAAACACAGATTCCATTAAAACTCGTATTGCCAAGAGATCTTGAGGTTTTTTTTTTTTTTTTTTTTTTTTACTTTTTACTTTAACTGAATATTAAAGGGTTCGTCTTATAATGCGGTAGCGTTTCTTCGTGTGCAATGAAGTAATAAATAATATGGGCATCCATAGATTTTGGAGCATGAGGTTGTGTTAAGGGTGCATATTATTATGGAACAATTGTTATAATCTTAGAAATTATTTTAATTGGCTGATTTACTTAAGATAAAAATTTTATTACACCCCTGATAATATAATTTATAAATAAAACATTCAGTGCAATATTAATAAGAAGAATATATGAAATACACCACACACAAAAAGAGAAGATTGATTAAACTAAAGTACCTACTAGTCAGTTCATTTTACTTTAAATTTTTTTTTTCTTTTTTTTTTCTTACTCTTCATTATTTTTTGTCATGGAACCTTGTGGAAGATTTTAAAATAAGTGTTAATGTTCTTTTTAAAAAATTCAGTATAAAATAAATATTGTTAATTTAATATTTATGTATGTTTACTATGTGAGGAAAATAATATTGTGTATGCATTAGAGTAAAACACACCATCTGTTATCTTAATAAAGCTATATAACAAGCACGGAGAACTTTTAATTCTTTTGCTAACCACAAACCTTAAAATACTCAGTACTTATGTAAAAATGATACCTAAAACAGAGAGAATCACTTTAAAAATTCTTAACGTGTCACTTCAAGGATATACTGATGCTACTTGCAAGTTTCAACATTTAAATCAGCAACTCTAGAAATATTTTTGAATGAAAGATAAGAACAATAGTGAAACACAATGCATGCATCAAATATATTATGTATAATGTAGAAACAAAGAGCTAAAATCTCATAATTGACATGAAATGTCATGTATGTTTAATAATAAGTAATGTGTGTGTAAAAGTCCGTATGGTTGTCAAAGCACAGCGATATTTTTCAGTTTTGCTAACACGCAGAAGAACGCTAATTTGTAAGCTGTCCTGACAAAACTGCTTTTGTGTTGGAAAAATCTCTCTCTCAGATATTTCTTGAGACGTTTCATCTTTCTCAAAAAGGAAGGGAAGTTATTTTCTTCCGAAAGAAAACAAGACAATAATTGATTCCATACATTAATGCTATGAGTTAAAAACGACTTCTATACTGTAATCTTTCCCAAACTGTGTGTAGTTTCATTAGATATCTTTTTAACTGACATTCTTTGAACGAAAGGAATGCTAGACAACATTGTTAATGAATCAGTAACTCCAGAGAACAAAGAAAAAGACGCATCAATTGTATGGTCAGAAAATTAGTTTGGATTCTTACAATTATGTTGTTGATGGCTAGTGGAAACAAGAAAGAATATTGTTCTTTTAATTAAAGGAGTTGAGGTATCCAAAAAACTGCTCTCAGCCTTGTTTATGGATATTAGAGATTAGAGGATATCAAGTAATTGAAAGTTTTATCGAAGAGTAATTACAATATTATGAAGCTAATTGAGAAATAATGATAAAGTAATTTCGACACACACACACACACAACTTATTTTTACAATATTATTTTCCGGAAACTTCATGAAAACAATGTTTGGATTTCTTATGTTATATGACATTGTGTAATTGTACTACGGAACTTAAATTGTAAAGATACTTTATTAACCAAAATTGCATTTAAGCGAAATTTTGAATTCAATGAATGTTTTCTAAATGACCAGATTAGTTTTATACTTCCCAGATCTTAATTCTACAGTTTTGGGGACTGTATTACAGTAGAGTCCCGTAAACCCGGCCTAATGTGAACAGAAGGGTGTCCGAGTTTGTGAAAATGCCGGATTATCGAAAATGGGATTAAAAACACAATTAGCACGAGTGTTCTCTCAGAAAATATTACACTACACTCGTATGTATGGTTTGATTGTAAAGATAAAAGAAAATAAATCACCAAAACACCTTTAAGTAAAGAAAAAGTACGTACTTTATGAACACATAGAGCATTTACTACAAGAAAATGAAAATTAAGGAATGCATTCTGTACAGTAACTTACCTGATCAGACACAACTCAGAAAAATTCTCTACGAAGACATAAATCTGTCTATAATGAAAATTAAATAGTTGAGAGAGAGACATCGCAAAAATTGGTTACTTTTCAAAAAGAAATGCGAAATGTCCTGTTTTCCGTTCTTCTACGTTTTGCTGATTCGTCACGAAGACGACGAAGAAACAGAAGGTTCATTACCAACAAACCTTGTTGTTCAAACGTGTTCATCATTTCCCATGATTTTGTTTTGTTATCTGAGATAGCAACAATAAATTCCGAATTAAAACATGATGTATTGTTTGGTATCATTCTGAAACCTCCATTTCAAAACATTTTCCTCGACTTCTACACATCGTCTGCCAGGCCCAGCAAGGATGTGACCAATTTATCCAGATTGCTGGGTTATCGAGTGCTGACTTTTCAGGACTCTACTGTATTATTATTATTTACTTGTCTAATGCTCAAAAACAAATACTAAACAAATTGTATTCACTAATAACTTGAATTACATTTGGTTAAACATAAGGGCATAAAGATAGAATTTTGTGAGAGTTTTCTAATTAGGATCACATTTAAGTATCTCATATATATATATATATATATATATATATATATATATATATATATATATATATATATATATATATATATATATATATATATATATGTATAAGCATCCATTAATTTTCAAAGCAAATGGAAAATGAGAATGTGAACAATTATAACAATGAAGAATAACAATCATGAATCAATGAGACATGAAATAATGAAAACTTATATTTCCGAGTGTAAGCTAAGAATATTTGGAACTTTTTCCTAAAGTGAAAGTAGGGGGTGTCGGCTTTTTTACAGATTCCCTAATCTCCACAAAAATAAAAATTGTTTTGAAAAACCTTTTATTTTTTAACATTTTTCCAGTAAACGTGTGCAGTCAACTTTAATCTTAACATTTTAAGGGTTTTTTGAGCCTTTTTTTTAAGAAGAAAAAAGTCACAAAACTTTTTTTTTTAAATTTCTCTTCCCGCTCCTTTCCCCTCCCCCCCCAAAGGGGGCAGAAAGTTTGACTAACACAGATATTGTACAAAATAACAAATGAATAGGAAAAAATGTATTAGTTTCAGATGGAGTTCGTTATCAGAAAGAAAACTATTTTGTCATTTTACTTAAGAACAATTTAATTGAAAAATACGCCACCTGTTTTACCCATTTAGTTACAGTTTCGCCCTCATGGCGATTCATTTGAAAATTACCAAAACTTTTTTTTTTCAAATTTTGGGTACACTTTTGAAGAAAAAATACACTTTTGGCTAATCCAAGGATTGGTTTATATTCGGAAATATAAGGAATTTAAATCCAATTTAATTTTTACAATTTTATGTCTTTGACTTTCTATCTCTCTTTTAATGTAATTATATTTAATAAAAATCCAAACAAAAGAGAAAATATTTTAAGAAATTAACCTTATTCTTACATTTTAAAAATAAGTATTATTTCAATAACTAAAATTTATTTACCTTTTTTATGTTAGAAAATATTGTAAAAAACGCACTTTCAACCATAAATGAGAAAAGAAATACCTACTTGAACAGATAACCATTTAAAAAACACTCTGTTCAAAGAAACGAATCAAGCAAATTAAACTGAAAAATATAATAATATTTATAAGGAATTAAAAAAAATCTCTGAAAATGGGGAGTGTTAGAAATGCCAATTATTTTTCCTAAAATTTATCATATTTTTTGAGGTAAATATTATTTTGCCAGTTATGATCCTTAAATTTCCCTTTTTGTGCCTTTTTAGACAACATCTTATTTCGTTCCAGAGTGGCATTTTAAATATTTTTGTTGTTACATTTTGAATCTCATACATTTAAGAGGATTTGGTACCCTTTGAGCAAATTTCTTTATTTATGTATTTAAAAATTATATTTTTGCATTTTATGCAATGTTTCTATTCAGGAAAATGATACCAGATGAAAATTTTCATATATTATTCACACAATTTTAAAAATTTAAATTTTTTGATGAAAATTGGGAAAATTTTAAAATCCTACTCCTTTTGTAAAAATTATTTTTTGACCTGAAATTTTTTTATAATATTCTTATGGATGTTCTAAACAACTTTAGGGATCGATTTTAGAATAACTTTATTCGTTTTCGAGGAAAAGAAAATAAAATGTTGATATACAGGCTAAAAATCAACAAAAAAACCAACATGTCTTACATTTTATTATTTTTTTAAAGTATTCAGTTTATAGCAAAACGGATCCCTAATTTTATTACATGCTTTATTTTTAACACGGAGGAAAAAAAATGGAAGTGATTGGTAAATAATTGTCGAAGGAGTAGCATTTTGAATGCGCTAAGGTTTCGAAAAACACAAACTCAGAAAAACCACTTTGAAGTTTATAATTCTAAAAAAATAATTATTATAAGCTTAATAAAACTTAAAATACCACTTTAAGATATTAGTTATACATTTTTCTTTAAAAGAGTACTAATTGCGAGCACTAATTAGTAATATAGAGAGTACTAATTGCGCAAGAAAATTCAAGAAAAACGTTAAAAAAATTTTTTTCTGCCACGACAGAAATTTTAGCTGTTTTTCTTCTTATAATATTAAAGTATTACATTTGTATGAAAAACATATCAGAAATAAGAACTTCAATTGTAAAATTATTAATATAAAATGCCTTAATTTAAAAATTGTACGTGCACACATTTCTCAAAGAAAAAAAATGATTGTATGTATTGCCTCGGAAATATTCTGCTTTATATATTGCACATTCTTTTTTTAATGTTATTATTTCTGTTTATAAATTAAATTATTTTTATCAAAACGCTTTTTTTCTAAAAAGGTGTGGCTGAATTGCCTAATTTGTTTTCAAATGAAATTTTATTCAACTTCTAACTTTCCGACATGTACAAGTGATATATCAATCGAAAGATAATAATGCAAAGAATAAGATTAAATGAAAATAAAAAAACGATAGGTCTGTGATTTCTGGGGTACCAAGTCCTCTAAACTAGGATGTATACACATACATAAAATTATTCTTCAAATAACACTCTGCCTATGAAGGGAATAAATACCTCAAATAATTCCTTTATTAATTCCCTTTCCATATTTAAGGTATCCGAACACGTTCGGAGTACTTTTTAAAACAAAATAACATATTTAAACATTATAAATGGTTTTTAGGACTCGAAACGAATAAATACTACTATTTAACTAACAATATTTAAAATAAATTACCTGTATTTACAAAAATCACAATTCTAAGTGAAATTTTAGGAATATTTTTGAAAAACTTCAAAGCAGTTAGAGAAAAAAGTAATAAACATTTATTAGTAAAAGTATTACTAAAACAAATTAGTATGCATTTATCTAGAAAATGTATTAAAATTTTAATGTTCTGTTAAAATTTGAAAATTTTAGAGCTGATTGAGTAAACATTATAAGAAATGTTACATTCTTTATGAGACCCTTATTTAAATAACAAGCCATAACTCAAAAAGTATTCATACAATAAGAAATATTTTAGTACATTCTCTAGAAAATAATATAAATATCAGGTTTATAAAAAGTTTTAAAGAAATACATTCGTAACATTTTGAGTTATCAGGCTCGCCATGATAGATTTTTAAGCAATTTAAATGCCCACTTCTGGTAGATCACAGACCCACTTCCAGTTTTTCTAACTCTATAAAATTGTTTGTAACTTGGCCTCTAGGATAACATAGAAATAAAACCAAGTACATTTCGTAAAGCCAAAAGTTATCTCTATTCAATAAAAAAAAATATCTGTCTTGACCGAATTTGCTCATTTTCAACGTGTTCGGATACCTTAAATACCATCAAAAATGTACAAGAATTTCAATACATTTGTCCAATGGAAAAAACGGAACACAATTCGTGCAATGTCTTAAAAGTTTTGTTAAAAGTTTTTAAAAAATATTTTGATTAATCTTTTTCTATATCAATTGAGAAAACCTGTGCATGTAGTCAAAAAATAACCAAGATCTGCAACTTTAATCTCCATTGATATAATAATTATATTTAAAAATTTTAAAGTCTGATTATTTTCAATGAAAAAGTAACTAATCTTCGCATTTTTTACATTAGATTTAGTTATTCAGGATCAATGAAATTTCCCCAACAGAACAAAATTGTTGGGAACAAAATTTAAGAACAATATTTAAAAATGAGAACAAAACTGTTCAGTATTTATATGGAATCGAATTTATTTTCACTGAAGTAAAATGTCGGCACTCGACGTCAGAAACTAAGTAGTATCGATTTTGAAAACTAATAAAACTGTTGGAAGTTCCTCCATGGGAGATGAGGTTGGGTTATCCACGCATCCGTGGACATCAGTTTCATCCATCAACCTCTTCCGTTATCCATCGGAATGCTGATCTAGGTGGAGGAAAAATCTTCCTCTTGAGGTATAGAATAAGCAATAAAATGATTCTATGACTTTTGTTACACAAAATTCCATATCTTCATACTGCAGATCAAAGCAATAAAATTTTTATAAAAAAATTAAGTTCTAGTAAGGAAGTATGATGAACGTAACGCCACATATACGCTTCGATTTTTTAAAAAAACTGTGGAAATGTAATTGAAGCGTATAAAATGTCTCAATATAGCTTAATACAACTTTTAAGTCTACGCTCTACCCTACAAGTTTCATAATTACTGAAAAAATATATGTTTTTTGTTTTTTATGGCTCTTATCATTGAGAAGCCTGCCTCAAACTTCAGATCTGTTAACAAATTAGTGTCTAAGTTTTCTGAGCTATGGTTTCGGTTTCATTTTAAAGCATTTTTTTTCCACTCTTAAATTAAATTAATTAAAATATTTTTGAGCACAATAAACTCTTTTAGTGTGAAATGTTTATTAGTTACGATTTTTATTACTAAAATCCTTTCTTCTTGATTATGCTTTGAGTTTTTTTAATCCTTTTAATTAACTAATTAAAATTGATTTCAAAGCCAATTTTCGCTTTAAAAAATAGTTTATGTAACTTAGAAGCATTATCATCAATTTTTTCCTACATTCTCAGGTTTCTGTGAAAAACTATATTTCGAAGAGATGTAATACTACTGAAAATGAAGAATCTAAAAATCAGTCCTCAGCTAATACTGTAACTAGACTTCCGAATATAAGTATTCTGAATTCAAGTATATTGCACAGATAAAATTAAATATTTCCTTCATGTGTACCAAACTACATTATACTAAACATATATTAGTACTATATTAAGACATATTTCAATCTTGTTCCACAACTTAAAAACTTGCTGAACATCCCTAATTTAAAACTAAAAAAATTAAATTTTATGTACAAACCTGGTGATTTTTAGCTTAAGTGGCAGGTCAAACTGTTATTTTACTTCTGGAACCAGCTTAATATATTCCGATTAAAAAACATAATATATTTTTACTGCTACTGTCTCTAAATTTTTTTTTTTTTTGAAAAAGGGTACTTTATAACCTTAAATAGAGCTTTTAAACAGAAAAACTGTGAGACAAATTATATCATAATAAGGACTTCATTTTCGACAATATATAAGTAAAAGACTAGTAATAGATATTGTGCAATATAAATTCATCGTAACAAACTTTAACTCTTTAACTGTCAAATTATTTCGATAATTTGGGTACATAAGTTGTTACATTTTTTTGATGTGTAACATCTTTCTTCTCGGTTGCTGGATATTTGTTGGGAGAGATTTCGTGAAAACGGACGAATGTGTGTAACAGGATGTGACGTAAGCGCGCGCTACTTGATTTGACCAATGAAAGTGCGTGGCTGTGTCTTTTCGCTACCCTCGCATGTGGGTCCAATTCTAGTAGCCATCAAGCACTCGAGCGCTTGGCTCTAAATCCGTTAGTCATGATATTGGGGGACATAAGTGCGGCAGAATGCTTATTTGAAAATGGACAAACAGTGATTTTGGTGGTCGTATACATTTCTTCGAATCAAACGGTTAAAAAAATTAAAGATTTCCTGCATTTTGTACTTTTACGATCTAACGGTGGTATTGCTCTTTTAAAAAATTATCACTCGCTTCCCCTGAGTTTGAGTGGTGATTTTAACTTTAACTTCAGTTTGCCAAAAGCTGAGCCACTCATAGTTTTTATGAATGATGAACTCAAGCTCGAAATGAACACAAATTAGATTGTTTCGACTGCTAACAGTGGTACTGTTATTGACGCTTTTTTTCATCGGTTTTTAAATACTTTGAAATTACAAGTATATGTGTCGTATTTTAGTTATCATAAGTCTATTGTCTCCACCTTTTCCCAAATTGAACAAGAATAATTATTTTTGATAAAATATTGGATTTTTTTACTCCTTTTGTTAATTAAATCCAATTTTCATTAAAGATATAATTATTCGATAGAAAATTATTTCCAACCATACCCGATTCATAGTTTGTTCAAGAAAAAAGTTAATATTGCGTATTTACCACGATAACAATTCAGATGTTACACATCATAAGAGACTACTATAAGACTCGTTTTTATTGCAAAAATTAAACGCTTAGTACAATATAAAATATACTCTGTCGTTAAAAATTGATATTTTGAATAGCTTGCATAAGAATTTTAGGTCTTATAGCAACTGCATATTCGCTTGAAGTAGCTACCCCGCAGCTTGGAAGTGGTAAAGTTCGTTTTTAGTGGAGCATTATTTTCTAAAAGAATAAAATAAAAAGAAATACCTATTTGTAGTTTAATAATTCACTTTTGTGTGGTATAACAACTCTTTTCCAAGCAGAGTTCAACTCCACAACTATTACACCAAAATCGTGTTTTCTTCCTTAGTTTTTTTCCCCCTTTACAACCTTTTTTGAACAACAAACTTTACGGTGTCTTATAGGCTGACGTTTCACTGGAGTAGGAGGGGTGTGGGATACAAAATGCCATTCGGTAAGACAAACAGGGTTGTATTCTGCAGGTGGTCTGTCAGGATTCTTTTATCTAGAAGAAGTATCGTCTTATTTATGTAAAAGGTCTTCAGCTTGGATTCAAAATCCTAAAAATGTAATTCTTTTCTCAACTACATTGTATTGGACGCAAATGAGTTCCATAATATCTTGTCTAGTATATATATAATTGTAAAAATATCTTTTTATTATATTTTTCTGCCGTTTTCGGATTGTTGGATGAATAGATCTTTCCTGATCACAGCGATCTGCTTAACCCATAGTAAATTACCCATATAATACTCTGGCGTGATATTTTCGAGCACTAGTGTCGTGCCCGAGATAATCTCGGGCATGGCAAGGTTAATTTTCTATTTCGACGTAAGTTCAGCCTAATTTTTTCCTGTTGAATTAAATTAGCATCGCAATGTAAGAATGATTTTTTCTGTGATTATTTTTTGTTCAAATGAAATTTTTATTGAAAATTTGTACTTTTGCATGTGTGTGTGTGTGAGATTTTAAATTTTTTTTTCTCTTTTAGTCAATCAGTTGTTAATGTATCTGCTGTAAGACTTTAAACTATTTTTATCTTAATAAATATAAGCACTTATATATTATTATGTGAGAATTTAAATAAATAAATTTATTTACCTTACAACAGAATTAAAAGAAATTTATTTGAAATATATGGAGATTAATTTCATTTACTTCTTACTATAATTATTCAAGCATTACGAGTGAGCAAACGTTCCCTTTTCTTCAAGCGAAAGAGAAAAAGTCTTGTTTCTATATATGTATTCATGTAGATTTTACTCATTTATCATATAAAACCTTTACTAAATAAATAGAGCAAGTTAACGGATGAAAGAACATTAAATATAAAACTAATTTTATTAAGTTAGTTTCAAATAGAAATATTTTTTAAACTTCAGAATAAACTATTTAACAAGATGAGGCAGTATAATTTTCAAAAGAAATGTTTGAAATTAAGACTACTTAAAAGATCCGAAATAATTCGTAACCTTTCCTTCAGAAGGAACCCTAACACTGACCAAGGAATGCCTGAACTAAATTTAGCCCTAATTTATTTAAAGAACGTGTTTTAAAAAAAAAAAAGATATGTTTATATAAACACAAAAAGAGAGTATGCATAAGCAAATAACTCTTATGGGAACTAAATTCAAAATAAATTTTTCCCAATTCTATCACACAAAGTTCAAAAATATACACTATTAAAAGTCTCTCTTACAAATATTCTTAAATGAATGGAATATTTTGACAAGTGTTTATTGAACTAAACAAATATTATTTTTGTTGAATCTACTGTTTTTTCTCTTCTTTCCATACGCATATACATAAATAATAGACTTGAAAAATTTGTAAAAAATAATAATTAATGTGCAATTGATATCTTGGAACACAATTTTTCAGTTTTAAAGATATAAACATTTACGGTACTATTCCGTTTCGCCGATGCAAGTAACAAAGTTTCCAAAAATGATATAACCGACGCCAAATGGAATATTACCCCTGGTAACCTTTTAACACATTTTCAAAATAAATCGCGGCTTTTTCTTATCAGTAACGTCTTTTGTCATAATATATCAAAAATGGATGAAAAACGAAGGACATTTATTGTAACATTTTGTGTGTGTGTGTATATTGTGTGTTGTCACCAATAAAGCCAGCTTCGTGAAATTTGCTAAATTTACTACTAATACTTTACTTTCTTTTAAGAAAACCGACTACGTTCGGAATCGTGATTTTAAAAAAAGCGTATAAAGAGATAATTTTCATGACATTTAGTGTCACTTAGATTAGAATACATGTATAAAATTGTTTTAAGAACAATTTGACAAAAAAATTATTTAAATATAATATTTTGGCAAAAAATTAACTTAGAATAATTTTTTTCAAAAAGTTATCCTTTTATAAAAAATGTTTCTAAAATAATAATATTTTGCTTATATTAAGTAAAGTATCTGCTCCCGGGTTAAAACATGTTGAAGTCTTTTCGCTCTAAATATTAAAAATAATATAATTATTCCTCATCGGAATTTTATATTATTGTTCATTATTTAACATCAGTTATAAATGCTAATTCTGTGAGGCTTAAAATTACAATTCGCTTAAAACTAATTATAATTTGAGCAACCATTTTAAAAAAATCATTTTACATTTTTGTAAACATTGTCGTGCACTTGGCTTTGCTCTCCTTACAATTCAGCTATTATATCAATGATGTTTTATTTTCTTATAAATGAACTCGTGCAAAGAGCGGGCACTTCAGCCGGTATACTTTTAATGTATCAGTGCTGCACAGAGTATTTTATAACTAATTAATTAATACTAAATTAAGAACAAATTTAACAATTATTAATGACTTCCATGGGCTTGTCTTGCAAAGCAAAGTTTTTATAAGGAATGCTAATGATTAGAAATTGACCCTCTGAGTTATTTTTCTATATTTAGCAGATATCTATATTTTGTCTTCCAAGCAGCCACCTCATTTTGCAATATGTTCAATTTAAAAATTAGAAAATGGAAAAATAACATAATAATTATCCTATTATTTTATTTATTTATTTTTTTTTTGCTTAAAAGTAGTATACAAAATTCAATACTTATGTTACTAATTTGTATGGTTTATAATTAAGATCACCTATTGTAGCTTTAGCATCAAAGTGCATTATTTTTGCATTAAGTACATTATTAATGTATAAGGGGGGCGCGATAAAAACTGTGATCGAAAAGGGGGCGCCAGTACTGCGAAATTTGAGAAGCACTGATTTACATGCAAATGCTAAACCTCATATTAAATTTTGGTTTCAAAATCTTGTACATATATTTAGTTCTTTACATTAAATATTCAAAACTTCCTAAATGAGAAATTTTTCCATAAAGTAATTTGAAGCACTGATATTCGACACAGTTATTACAATTCCTACTTCCGCTTAAATATGTCTTAAAGTTCAGAAAAAGTTTTAAAAATTTTTTGCTTCTGTTTATACTAACGCTACAAATAAATTATCTTTCAGTATATTCAAAAAATACATTAATCTCGATTTGCCATGAAACTTGTCAGTATCGATTAAATAATCAGCGGGGCCCAGAAAATTTAAATTGCTTCTATCAGGAATGTGGTGGATTTGGAAAAACGAAAGAAAGCAAGAGTTGTCCCGTGTTTATGTGATTGAATATTTTATTGTTGAAGAAATTTGGTTAGAGTTACATAGAGTGGTTAAAAGAACAAGCATATTTAAATCTAACACATAATATGCAAATACATTTTCTAAATCTTACAACAGAAAATGAACGATCCATTTTATTTTCTAATGCAACATCTAGGATGATTATTAATATGGTATAAATCAGTGTTTCTTAAACTAGAGGTCGTGATCCCCAATGGAGTTGCCAGAAAAATTTTACTATTTTTGATATACCATTTCACAAAAAAAAAAATTGTTTGCAATTAATAACAATAATTGAATTGTTAACTTAGAATCTTATTTATTCTTTTTTATCAACTTTTCTATATTTTATGTGAGACAACATTTATTTTCGTCTTTAACAATTATAAAATCAAAGTATCGATCAAATCTAAAAAATATTGATGATGTATTTCACTGGAGGTGTCGACTATTATTCGAAAATTTAATAGAGTAATAAAAAATGATCAAGTATATCCTTCCAGAAAAAAAATTTAAATCTTCAATAGGCTATGGTTAATAAAAGTGATGACCTCTGAATGACTACAATTAATAAATATATTATAGTTTATGCATAATTTACCGTGCAATAACATTATATAATGCTTTTTTTTTAATTTTTTTACTTAATTAAAATCATCAACGTTATACTCAAAATAAAAACTTATTGTGGAGGCTTTTTACTACAAAATAATTAAATACTATAAATAAAACACCTATAGAAGTATAATGGAACAAGAATATGGAATAAACTGCTAATAGCAACGCTTAACTTTTGCTTATTTGTAAAGTCTTGATACGAATTTAATTCCGACAAAAAAATCTACAGAAGAAACTGATTTAAATGCATTGATTATGCAGTATACGTATAAGGAAGAAGTGCTTGATAAATATTCATTTCTCGTTAGAAGAGACACTAATTATATCGCTAAAAAAATTTCATACAGGGTATCATTTATTATTAATTAATTTTCACTTATTATTATTAATCATTTATTTTTATTAATTAAGGAGCTCATTGTGCATTAATATGTCGATTAAGAAATCTAAAAATGGAAAATAGTAGCTCGTAAGCGTAAGTATGTATTTAACAATCAGTCTCAGATTTCAACTACAATTTTTTTAATTGCCGGCTCTTTAAAACAAAAATGAAACTTTTATCGTCTTTTTTCTCTTCCACAAGCATATAGTTTTTAATTATAAAATCGTAGGATAAATATGCTTATTTTTATAATAGTAATAGATTTTCCTTGTGATTTATTACAATTATAGAGGTGTTTCTTTAAACATTGGAGAATATTTAAAAAGATTAAACTAAATTTTGTGACAATATCGACAACACTAATGAAACACAAAGTTTTAAAATGATTGATTGTCACTATCGAAGCACATCATTATAGAAAAATCGAATCTACACATCCCTTCATTGATTCTGAAATATCATTATGCACCTAAGATTGCGATTTCTTGCACATCAGTGATTTGGAGTTAATTACGGATTCGAAACTTTCGTAGTTTCGATTTCTTTTAACGGAAATATTTGATCTGTTATTAGAGCGTCGGAAAAAATATTAAGGAACTTATTCAGTACTCATTCATTTAAAACTTGTCTTAAGTAAAATTGAGCAAGAAGTAGAAATAAGGAAGAAGACAAAAAAAAGGTTTTGAATTGGAATCATGATACTTTCAAGGAGAAATACACGCAAATATATTTTCTGGACCATGACTTTTCAAAGTTTTTATAAATGTGGTTAAAATTTTAATAAAAATTCCAATAAAAATCCCTGTGCATTTTTAAGCCCTAAAGTTTGATAGTTAGATTAATTTATTCAGAAAAAAGTATAAGGCCATATTCATACAAAATTACGAATACAAATTAAAGAATTTTTTTATAGACTCCATTACAAATGGTATTTGTGGAAATGTTATAAATAATTTTCCTTTTTTTTGTAGTGTTTTTGCTTACTTATAAGAGTATAAAAATTATCTATACAATGATATAATAATATCTTTTTACATCGATAACTAGTTAACTATATATTTTATAACAATGTAGTCGCCGAAAAGTTACACATATTTGTTACACACATATTGCACAAAAGTAACATAAAAGTTACACATATATTAACTCTTTATCTACCACATTAGGATTTACTGCAGTTTTTTTTCATGCAATATTTTTTTAATCACTTTATTGAAAATTAAGGGAAATACATGAGCAAAATACTCAATTTTGGGAAATTTAATTCGTTAGAGCTAATTAATTAATTAAAAATATTCAACTGTAAAATTAATTATATACACTGCTCACTTAAAATAAATAGTCAAATCATTTTGTAAGATCTTCATTAACATACAAAAAAACTAAGAGACTTACCTTTTGACATTAACTACTTTTTCGGAACAAAACTGACAATCTTCGCAATCCCTTGATAATGCCGTCAGCGGAAAACGCAATGTTTGCTGTAAAACAATTCACCTTCCCCGTTAAAATACTCATCATAGAACCCGTGCTGTCATATATATTTGAAGAATGGATTTTAAAGAATATTCGTGCTAAGTACCGTCAGAGTATTCGTAAAAATGGTTATTCTATATATTTTTAAGGTAAGTGGTGCTTATATATAAATACTGTCGGTAGATAAAGGGTTAAACACATTTGTTCGAATGAAAGGGAATTAAAATATAGTACTGAATATTAATTTTCTGGATATAAATAATACTTATTATTTATATGCAGAAAAATTAATCAGATAGAAACTAGTATACAATGTTAAAATAATTTAAGTTTTGTCAAACAGTTTTATTAACATTAAATAATTTTTTTAAAGGAATAATGTTTTCAAGTGATTTTACTCTACCTAATTTTGAGTATTAATAATAAAAGATTTCATATATATATATATATATATATATATATATATATATATATATATATATATATATATATATATATATATATATATATGAAGAAAGAGAGTATAAATGCAAGAAATTAATACAAATTTATTTATTTGAAATTTGCATTTTTTCCAGGTATATCCTCTTTGCTTCAGGTGGAGGAAAGCTGTTAATAAGCATTATTGTAATTTGTATATTTTTTTAAACTTATTTTCTCATGTTCTTTAACAAGATGTAAATCTTTATACAGTCCCAAAAAATAATAGGTGTTTCGATCGGTATCATGCAAAACCTGTGAGATTTTCTATCCTAAAAGGGGGGGGGGACTGTTTATCATAATAATTTTCACGGAAGCAGCCCACTTCATGATTTTCATATGAATCTTGCATATTCTGGAAGTAAACTCGGTCAAGATGAAATTTCTTTGTAATTTTAATGGAACTTTCAAGTTTTTAGCATATGTTTTTACAGCGAAATATTTATTAAACTTTCAACTAAAAATACATTAACTCTTTCGCCATGTATTCATCTTCAATTTTTTCTTTATAAAACACGTAATTTCTTTTTTAAATAAGACAAAAAATTTGAAAATTTTAGTGACTGAGATACTTATTTGTGTAATTTCACCCCGCAAGTTTACTGAAAACAGTGTACGGGATATAAAATAGTATTGTTAAATTACCTAGTTTTATTCTATAAATTTTGTGGATCTCTATCTTATAGTTATTTTGAGCATAGCCCCCTCACACACACACATTTCATTCATTAGAATATTTTTCGTTAAGGTTTGCTCTGGCACTTTATGAAGGAAGGTTCGTTCTGGGTACCTTCCATTCCGAATGAAAATGCGTGTACTTAGCCCATCACGTCAAAACGATCGTCTTCGCATGATGTTGGTACTAGTTCATATAGATATCACACCGCTACACCCTCCGCTTTTTCTATTAAAAAAATTTGAATGAATTCCAAGGATTTTTTACAAGGTTGTTACCTAAGTATATTTTCAAGATTGACTTCCGATTATTCCCATATTTCTTTTTAGTAAACCATGATTTTAATGAAATCAAATTATTGAAAATTTTTAAAAATAAGTATATATTACGTATGAGTTCAATATGTTCTGATCTTTGTTATTCTCATGTACATTATACGAGATAAAAATGCAATAAGAGGTCCTGTAGCTCTTATTTATATTCTTTTTTGACTATATATCTCTAATCCCTTTTATTTATAAAAGATTTTGAAAAACATAATAATGCAATTAGTTTTAAAAATACGTTTTGATTAATTAATTAATTTTAAAAATAAATCAAAAGCGTCTCATAATTGAATAAAAACTATGGATTATGTTTAAGATGCATGCCATACAAATAAATTATAAAAGTAGAGGTGGATGAAAGTAACTTGTAAGTTCTTTTCAAGTTATTTGACAGGCAGATGTTAACTTTTGCAAGACAGCTGGTGTCTGGCGCACAAGATAACATTTTCTATACTGCCAATTTCGTATGCAAGATGTCGTTTGCTTGTAAGTAGGAAGATATTCTATATTTGGCATTCATCAGATTCAGTTTTTTCCGACAGTTCAGGTACTTCTTTCGCATAAAATTTTGAAAATATAATCATGAGCTAAAATTTCTTTTCATGAGATGTATATACAGAATATTAGCTGAAAGTTGTTCCCTATTTACATTCGAAGAATTGCAATTCTTTTCAGAAAAAAAAATGGCAAGCGAGGAACAATCATTTTTAGTTTCTGACTTTTTTGATACATTGAAAAAGTAAAACATATATGAAGTAAAAAGGCTTTGTTTTTGTGCATTATTCAACTTGGTTGTTATTTTATCAATTGCTAGAGAGAGAGAGAGTTTCATTTTAAATTTTCTAAGCTAAGAGGAGTATAATACTTCTCATGTACTAAAAAAATTACAACAGTTACGTGAAGTTATTTAAACCCACTTAATGAAAAAAATTTTTACTGTAAAGATACGGCGATTCGCATGCATGTTTTATTTAAGAACCAATGTTTATAATTAAACTGAAGTGTTTTAATTAACTCAGATTCATTTGCACCTTAATTTAACAACTGAAATAGCTCAAAATTTGAGGAAGGTTCGAGGAAAAAAAATAGTAGCTTATGTAGCCGAAATGCAATTCACAATTTGATAGAGCCTATAAGTATACACAGGCAGTCGCTTGAACATTTCCAAGCATTACAGTATTTACTTGGTGTTTTGACAAGGTTTATAAGCTAACAGAAATAATGGTTGAATAAAACTGGTGAAAATAAAGCAATTTCGATGAAACATGTTAATAGCATGTATTGTGAAAATTTAACATGTAATGTTGAGCTGAGCTATTCCTCGGAATGTCTCCTGTTTAGAACTTCACATACATTTTAATACCAGTTATATTAGCCCTGAAGTGCATTTCAAATTCTTATTTATTATTGATGTCATACATTTGCCACGTGAGGTACAGCATTGCCATATTTTCCCCTTTCCTAATGGGCGAGACTACAAATCGCTTTTTTTCGAGGTTTTTTTTTTTCTATTAAATTCCCTTATAACATTTGGTTTTCTTCCTTTTGTTAGATACAGCTACTATTGTTTTCAAGTATTAGTTGTTTAACTACATGAACTCAATATTAAAATTTTTACAATTCTTTCGAATTTTATCCTTTTTGTAAGCATGTTGTTTTAATTCATTTTTTTGAAATTTTACAAATGTTTTGGTCTCTAGTTCTTTTAATTCAAATTTTTGTAGAAATGTACAATTCAAACTTCTCAAAGTAATATTACTAAAATATTTTCTATGAATGTTATTGGATTTTATTGAATAACATGTCTTTTAAAATTACTCTGAAAAAGCATTTGTTTCAAAAGTTAATTGTTACATTATAAAACTTTGAGCTAAAGTACTATTATTCATTATTCAGTGCACAGTATTTAATATTACTTATCATGTTTGAGAGAAATTCAGCATAAATTGTAAAAGATCGCTTTCTTAAATACAGTTAAAAATAAGAACATAATTTTTTTATTAGTATTTCCCAGAAACCGTGAAAAGAACATTATCTATGACTAAATTGGTTGAAAATGTCTATATCAAAATTATCCATACATGAAAATGAATTATCTCAACAGAATATATTAAAAAATAAGTATTAAATAAGATTTACATTTTTCTCTAAATTACAAAACAGAGTAGTTTAAATACATATAAAACCAAATTCGTGTTGTTTATTTTAAAAAATAGCTACCTATTTAATTCATTAAATTCAATTCATAAGAGCATCAAATTAAATTGATAAATTTAAAAATGTTCTTAGAAAAAGCATTTGAAGGAAAGCCTAAAAATTAAATGAAATTATATTTTTAAATAGTTCTTAATCAACGGAACAAATATCATAAAATAATAATAATAATAAGTCAAATCCCACTTAGGTCCACAAACAAATATTTTATTTTAGTTACTTTTTATCAAATAATTACAATTAATATAAATATGCATATACATATGACAGATTCACAATATTGAGTGACAATTAATTTTATTAATTATCATTGAAGTATCGTATTGTAATCCGAAACAATTGTGCATATAAAATTTCAGTTCAACTGAATGCTTTAAAATGTGAGGAAAAAAAACCATTTAAAGTTTCGACCCAAGTCACTAAAAATGAAGCCAACGTGACTGTATCTGTAATTTTTTAAATAATTTGTTTCAGTCAATTAATTTTAACTAACTATAACTAAATTATCGTATTGCCACCCAAAACAATCTTGTATAGAAATTTTCAGTTCAAATGAGTGCTTTAAAATGTTAGAAAAAAACCTTTTGAAGAGTTTTGACACAAGTCGCCAAAATGGTCGTTAAGTCGCCAAAAATGATGCGAACGTAGCTTTATCTGAGATTCTTTGAACAATTAGTTTTAATAAATTAATTTTTATTAAGTATAATTAAATTACCGTTTTGTCATCGAAAATAATAGTGTATATAAAGTTTCTGTTCAAATGAGCGCATTAACCCTTTATGTACCGCATTATAATTTAATGCAGTTTTTTTTTCATACAATATTTTTTTTTGAATCACTACCTTGAAAATTGAGGGATATACATAAACAAAATACTCAACTTTGGGAATTTGAATCCGTTAAAGCTAATTAATTAATTAAGAATACTCAGCTGTAAATTTAATTATATACACTGTTCACATGAAATAAATAGTCAAATCGTTTTCTGTCTTCACTGACATACAAAAAACAAATAAGACACTTAAAGTTTGGCATTAACTATTTTTTCGGGATAAAAATTATAATCTTCGCAATCCGCTGAAAACGCAATTTCTGCAATAAAACTATTTGCGTTTTCCCCTCTAAAATACAAATCATATAACCCGTGCTGCCATATATCTTGTGGGACAGTGGATTTAAAAGAATATTCCTGCTAAGTATCGTCACAGATTATTCGTAAAAACGGTTATTCTATGTAATTTTAAAGTGAGTGGTACTTATAAGTACCATCGGTAGATAAAGGGTTAAAATGTATTTTATTAATGATTGAAAATTTGAACAAAATATAGGGAGATGTGAACTAATAGTAGGAATTTAAAAGTGCATTAAATTGTATGTTGACTGATTATTAACGTCAAATTTTGAAGCTATGCTAGGGCTATTCATAACGTAATTTTGAGTCTCCGTCGAGTGACGAGGACAGCACTTGTGCTGACAGCCTGCTCTTCAGACTTCCACTCCATGCAAAAGTGAGGAACTTGAGCCTCACAAGTTCATCGTGTATCATCCATTCTACATGGCAGGTCATTAGTGACATCAGTACTAGGAAACCAAGATTCCACAGAAAAAACGATGACCATGACTTAGCGACCACGAACAATCACTGCAGCGTCACTTAAACTTTATGTTACGTTAAGTATCAATCTCTGAAAATAACTATATATATTTATGCATATTTGCATATTCTATGAGAGAGATAAAAAATAGAATACAAAATATTTAAGTTATTATAATTTATTGACAAAAAATTTCCGTTTTCGAACTACTAGGAGTATAATAATAAAATTTGGTTTTCGTGTTGCTTCGTTTAATTGATTTCCAATAAGAACATTCTCAACGGAGTTACGGAGCGTATTGATGATAAAAATTCCGTTTTTGCGCTGTTAGATTTAGACTTGAAATTTGGCAAGCATGTTTATTTTACGGAGTAGAGATCCACTGACAATTTGTTTTGTGGAAATTCAAATGGCCATTGGCTTAAGTAAGCGTAAAAGATTAGATATCAATATTTTATGCATTGTAAACAGTATATATTTATACAACATCGTAAAATACCCAGCTAAGTGAGTTACGGATAGTATATATATATATATATACGTATGGGAGGGAAGAAGCGCTTGTTTTCTCAAATTTCGACAAGAGTAGAAGTTGAAATGTGAGACGTAAATCATTATTAAGTAGTTTGATTATGACTTTAAAAAAATATTCACTGATTTCAGATTCATAAGATTTTATTTTTATTCTAGGTAAGATATGTCCTACCTTGCAGTTTGATAACTAAGTGTAAGTACCACTTCTATCAATTTTATATTTGATGTTCGAATATCACACAGGAATTTATACTTCAAGACTAGAATATTTATCATTAACAATAAACATAACTTAATTAAGTAATTAACAACTTAAAGTAAAATTTATTGTTTAAAGTAAAATATAAACTAATAATATTTTTAGTTAATTAGACTATTGTAAGATATCGAACAATGAAATATAGAACTAATTTGTAAAAATAACAATAGATACTGTTGCACCAAAATTCAGTAATTTTTTCAAAGATAATTAAGTTATGTTAAATGTAGAATTTTTCATCGTCGTATCAAATATATAAGTGATTATAATTATTTCTTAATAAAGGTTGATAACTAAAGCTTGATTTACTAATAATTTTATATTAGTAATTAGTTAGAAAAGAATATGAATTACTGTTAGTTTGTCAAAACATTTCTTCGATTCTTAGAACCAGATAATATTTTAAAAGTTATTAAAAGCACTTTTGTCCACATTTAGTGTGTGAAGGAACATTTTTTATAATATGATTTTTTTTTAATTTCCTTAAAAAAAACCTGCTCTATCATATTCAATATTGTAATACTATTTCAAAATTTGTTAATAACGTGGAAAAATTTTATTAAAATGTACATAAACTAATTTTTATTAAAAATTCAGTGATGTTTTAATTTTTGCTACCATATATAATGACTGAAACTTACTCAAGACATTTGCATAATAATGTCATAGAAACTGAAAAGTTTATGTTTTTTTTTTAATTCAAGATTATCCACACATTTCAGGTACTTCAAAATGTTATATATTGCACACATATATATTTGAAAGCAAAGTAATGGTTTTACTAAGGATGTGTGCATACTGGAAATAATAAGGCTTATTTATTTTATATTGCAAGGGTAAAAAGGCATTTTCGAAATTCCCAGTCACCCTTTAACTAAAATTATATAGTCAACCAATAAAAACATTCTGAAAAATTATTGTTGCAAATTAAATAAAAACGATTTTAATCTAAGAGCAATTAAATAAACTCAGGAACAATGCAATCAGTTCACACACAAAAAGAACCATCGGATTCAAATAGCATGCAATTAAATGACAGTTTTTCACTCTCTTCGTAACCCATTGTGTCGCAGTCATAGGCAGAATTAAAAGAAAAGTGTAAAAAACTGTTTATTATATTGCTCCTTAATATGAATTTCGCAAATTATTTTAAAAGTGCGATAATTAAGAATAGATTCTCATTTCAATGAATGAATATATATATATATATATATATATATATATATATATATATATATATAAGGAAGTGTGTGTATCTAATATTTCACATTAATCTTCCTTTGAGGACTTTGTAATCTATTATGTTCCTAAACCTTCCAGGAAAACATAATATATTGGAAGTTATATACTTCGGGTTGGCATTTTGTAAAATGACTAGAAAATTCTGTAAGGTTTAAGCTGCTTGGTAATCGCCGTGGAAACCATTCGTGTGTGTCCTATATATATATTGTAGTTTTCTGTGCGTGTTATATGTTCTGTGTTGTTAATATGTTTTACATAAAATAATAAAGGAGCACGTATCAACCACCAAGTATTCCCATCCATTTTGGCACGACTACACCATAAACATCTTTTTAAACAAAATGCAAATATTCTTCGGCGAAACATTAATTTAATATAATGCTTATGTATATATATATATATATCTATATATATATATATTATTGTACGTATACATATATATATATATTATTGTACATGTATATATATATATATATATATATATATATATATATACAGTCAGGTCTCGTTTTATGCGGTAGATTCGTTCTACCGAAAAACGCATATAAAAAAAATCGCATTAAAAAAAGACATTACTTGAATGGAAAAAGTAGGGATACGTTCCTTAGTTTTCTAAAATCGCACAAAACCAAAACAACTAGTTAAAATTAACTTAAAACCGCATAAAAAAATTGTAGAAATGGAAAGAAATAGGCTGCATGATAAATTACTTCGAATATCTGAAAGAAACTCATACAAAAGCTTAAAAAAAATTGTATTCAAACCTTAATTTATTTTATTTTATGGAAAAGTAATACACATAGTTTTACATTTTTAATCTTTATCGCTATCTGATAATGGTTTCCACCATTTGAGAAGTGGTTCCAAATCACCTTCATCATCAGAAGAGACTGTCTCTGCAATAGATATTTGCAGTAAAAGCCACGAATTTTCACAAACTTCATTCTCGTTCTGTGTAGCTCTTCCTTTTCTGACAATGTAATCAGTAATTAAACTTTGCGATGAGGATTCTTTTATTTTTTTATATAGTTCACGATATCCAGACATGCAGTTCTGCAGCTCACGTTGAAATTTAGAGGCTCGTTCAGAATTGGGGTCATTAATAAGAAAATGGTTTTCTAATTTACTGCAAAGTTGAAGACCTTCTTGAATTAATTTTCCAGTGAGGGGAGTTGATTTTTCTACCTCATCATTATCACCTTCTAGACCTACGACGCCGTCTACAGTTAGATCTAAAGTTAAATCAATAATATCATTGTCACTTAATGCATCATCCACAGGCAATTCATCTATATTATCGTGGCTGAAGGTATTAAAACCATCTCCTCCAATTTCATGAGCCAAATTAATTATTTCATCTGATAGTGTCGATATTTGAGTGGTTGTATTGTCTGTCACATATGCTGGCCAAATCTTTTTACAACAGGCATTTAAAGTTCTAGGTCTTATTTGAGCGGAAGCAGATGCAACATGAATTAAACAATCAAAAATAGAAAATTGTTTCCACACATCTTTTACTGTTAAGGACTCATTTTCTAGTTTATTCAAGATGAATTTGTACGTTGTCTTAATATAATATTTTTTAAAGTTGCAATTATGCCTTGATCTAATGGCTGAATAAGACTTGTTGTATTGGGCGGGGAAGAAATACCAGTTGAACACATTTGGATGTTTTAATTGTGGATGACTTGCTGCATTGTCAACAATTAATAAAACTTTAAAATCGAGAGATTTTTCCCTCATATAGGCTTCCACTTCTGGTACGAAACAATTATTGAACCATTCTGTAAAAATAGCTGTTGTCATCCAGGCTTTCGGGTTAGCCATCCAATGCACGGGCAGTTGTTTTAAATCTTTACCTTTAAGGGCGCGTGGTCTAAGAGATTGATTTATTAAGAGAGGTTTTTCAACATCCGATCTCCTGATGCATTGCTACAAAGTAATAAGGTGACTCAATCTTTACTTGCTTTATGTCCAGTTGCAGATTTTTCATCCTTTGCGATGTAAGTACGGTTAGGCAATTTTTTCCAATAAAGTCCTGTTTCATCAGCGTTAAATACTTGATTGGCAGAATAGTCCCCATTTTCAATAATTTTCGCTAGCTCCTCTGGAAATATTTTTGCTGCTCCTTCATCTGCTGTCGCACACTCTCCCCTGTTATCTTAATATTATGAAGTGCATTTCTTTTTAAGAACCCGGTTAGCCATCCTTTGCTAGCTGAAAATTCTTTTCCAGCTTGGGAAGTGGAAGTTGATGGTTCTGACTGTTTCATTGACTTATAAAACTGAAGAGCTTTTTCTTGGATTAAATAACCACTTACAGGAATCCTTCTTTGAACTTGTTCCTCAATTCAAATTGCGATGGCTCTTTCCGTTCTTTTTAATAATACATCCCTTGTGTACGATGCAAATTTGGTGCTTAATTTTGTACCAGAAATGACCGATTTTCTTATTACTGCTTCATTCTTTTTAGTTGCTCTGACAGTAGATTCGCCTAAACTAAAATGTTTTCCAATAGCCGTAGATCCTTCTCCTTTTCCTAAGCGATCTAAAATTGCAATTTTCGTTTCCAACGAAATTGACTGTCTTTGATGTTTTTTTTCTCCATTGGGCCAAATAAAATCTTTAGAAAAGAAATTTTAAAAAATTACCCTTACGATTTTCTAATTAAAAATAAAACTTTATGACACTCACTTTAAATCCAGAAATCAAAATTTGCTGCTTATTATATTGCAACTTAAATTCGCCACTTATTAAAGTGAAACTTTTATAAAAATGAACGAGGCACCACTAAGAGAAAATATAATTTCGAAATAATGATATCGTATCGGTATACTACTGAAATAACGAATGCGAATCTAAGACTGTCGCAACCGAGCCGCAGACGTAAGCACCAAAAAGATACGGAAATTCTCGGAATACTACGATCTACGTCTCAGTATAAAAAATAATAATAATAACAAAAATCTAGAAATGTTTGGAATACAAACCGCAAATGTTTGAAATACAAACCACACAACTTCAAAATCGCATAAAAACAATCCGCATAAAAAGAGACCTGACTGTATATACATATATATACTTAATGGTTTAACATCTAAAAAAGAGTTAAATAGTACCTTCAGATAAAACTTTATGAAAGAGAACTTTTTATAGCAAAAATACAAGTTTTAATTGATTAAAGATATATCTATGCATCTGCATCACTGATAACATGCATAACATGGGAATAAAATATACACTGTAAAAAAGAAGAAAAAAAGCTCTTAGCTAACTTTTACTGTTTATTCTTTGGTACCTCCCTCCCCATGTAACATACAAAAAATATTCTTCAGTTTGAAAGACATTCGGAAGTTGTTTTATTCATGTTATTAATGAATAAAGGTATGATGCTCATATTAGATCAAATTGTATTGACCTCAATATTAAACTTTCACTCTCCTGAATTAGTTTTGTAGATTATGTTCCCTTGGATTATTGATTAAAATCAAATCCCCTATTGAAGATTGTTTTTAAAAAGAAATCATAACATATAATCACTTATAGATAGGAATACGTTTGATTCATATTGATTACACGATAATTAAAAAATATCTGTACGGTAATTAAAATTAATTATAAATATAAGAAGTATGTAGGCTGTTCAATAAGTAATAAGACTAATTTTACTGCCACGACACTACACATCGGAATGTTAATTTCTGTGGCATAAGAAAAGTTTGTTGTATGTATTAACAAAAGCTACCGATAGGTGGCGTGTACAGACTCATGTTCTTGAGTATCACGTGCTAGAACTGAAAGGTGTTTACGGACGCCTACGAGCCGCGGCTAGTTGTCGAAATGGAAGCAAATATCTTTAAAAATCAGCAGCGGAGACCTTTGATATGATACGATGTGAGTAAAGATTGAAACAAGAAGGTGACAATATCTTAAAACGCTTCATCACAGTAGACAAAGCTTGATTGTATCAATGATCCAACCATGAAGCAACAAAGCATTAAATGGAAACATCTATGTTCACCTGTTCCCAAGAAAGCAAAAATGTGAAATTTGCTTATAAAGTTATGACCATAATTATTTTTATTGCGAAGGAATTTTGTAACAACATGCTGTCGAACCCGGTACTACCGTAAACGGCTCGTATTACACGAATGCCCTGCGAGCACTTATACAGCACGTTAAAAGGAAACGTCCATTATTCCGAAATGGCTTCCTATAGCACAATGACAATGTCCGACCACATACCGCTCGTTGCATACTGGATGTTTCGCAGCAGAACAGCGTAGAGATTTTACAACACCCTCCATACAGTCCTGATAAAACTCCATGGGATTTCTGGCTGTTTTTTCAACTTAAGAAACCATTACAAGGCAAACATTTTGCAAGCAACAAAGCATGTGTAAAGGCTGCGGAGGCGATTTTGATACAATTTTAATAAAACGGAGTTTTTTACATGTTTTTAAGAAGTGGACAGAACGTTTGGATACATGCATTACGTGCCACGGAAGTTGTTTTAAAAAAGACCACGTAAATAATGACGATTAAAGGTGTTCTTTTTTTTATAATTTTAGTCTTATTGCCTATTGAACAGCCCTCGTATACATTAAGGGTAGCAAACTGAAGTAAAATATTTATCTTTGCTGTGTCTACAATGTAGCATCAGCTACGACATTGAGCCCCCAATTGCTTTATATGATTGTAATCGCTAGTTTTTAAGCAGAATAAATTTTGATTTTGAAGAGAGTCTTACATTGAGGCCTCTCCAAGATTCCCCAACATGCCGACGTGAGGAGTTTGAGCCTGATTTACAGAGTACAGATTTAACGTTAATCAGCTCCTCTACACTGCGAGTCTTTAGAAGCTTCAGGGCTCGATCTTACGACACGATTACGCTGGTCCCAAATTCGCGTTCATGACCGCTCGGCTTTTGTTACCAACACTTTTTTCGGGATCAATTCATAAAACCTTCTACAACATACCCAACTACTCCATGACATTTAAACCTGAAAAAGTCATTTCATATGCTTCATCAAGAGAGCCCTTAGTTGTACAAACACTGCAAAGAGATGCAAGAAGTGTGGAATTATTTTTTTTTCACAATTTATGTTTTACAAATCAGTTACAGAAATTGTTGTCAGCTCTAAACACTTATCTCAAATATTTAATTATTATTTATTTAAAGGCAAATATTATAGTTGTATAATTACTTCAAACAAACAATTTATTAGAACATTCATAATCAAGCCGATAAAAAATGTTTCAATGAACTCTTTATTCCGAAAAGTGATTTACTAAAGAGTTTATACGTTATTACAATCAATAGCCTATTAAGTATTTAGTAGAGTTTTCAAAACCTATAATATCTAACAGATTTATTTTAAATCTTCATAAAAAAATTACAAAATGAAGAATGAATCCCAATCGCAAAATGCCATACCCCTGCATTTTGGGTTTCTAATCGATTTTTCCTTTTTTTTTTGCTTTATCTCACTTTAAAAATGTCAATCCAAAGTTTATAATATTTTTCTTATAAAACGTTCTTAAGAAAAGTTATTTTCCTGCTACAGTGAAAAAAGAGGAAAAATCTCTACGTAGAAATTCCTATTTTAAAATTTCACTGCAGTTTTTTTTAGCGTGAAATCCCTATTTCTACTCAGACCGTAGAAATAAAGTAAAATCACTTTTTATAAAAGCAAATGTTGCTTTCACTAGAAGCAACACTTGTTGATCATTTTAATGAGGCATATAATCGTATATTTAAAAAATATTTAGAAAATCCAAAACTTTGAAAACATTAAATCTAGTATGAAAAAGTCCCGTGACAGGAAATAAATTCCCTTGTCCAAAGAAAAGATTGATGGATCTATTTTTAACCGCAATCTTAAATCAAAAACTGCATTTAAAATTGGAAAAAATGGAAGTTTAATATGTTGAACAGTGGTCATAAAAAGTGAAGCATTGAATGGAGTTGTTTGAATATATGTTTTCATTCTTTTTTCTCATACGTATAAAATTGATGACCATTACGAAAGTCCGAGCTTTTTCTGAATTTCATTTCGAAATGTAACAAAAATGTCTTTCGAAGTTATTGCCAAATACATACAGCTGGTTTTGAATTATGAGCTTGCTCCATATAGTGATAGCTCCACCTGATATTTTATGATTGATATTCCTTGTTCTTTCGAAATAAACTTGTTGTTTTCATAGTCAATAAGATGCAACATGGGTTGTGACAAGAGGAAATTAAACATTTATTCGTTGCGTGAGCAACAGTTTTTTTTTAGCAATTTTCTTGTCGAATTCCAGATTGTTCGTAAAAAAAATGTATTCAATGCAGGAACTTCATTACAGGAGCTATTGAATATTTTTTCTTAATATTCTATAATGAATGCAGTCTTGTGAAGGGATGATGCAATTTATTGTTTACATGGATGCTAAAGTAAATTATTTTCAGGGTGAATTTTCCCTGCCTCTTTGTTTCTTTTTATAGCTGTCGTTATCTTAACCTTAATTACCAGCTTTAAAAAATGATTCTTTTCTTGATTCTGTTTTTCACAAAGGGACCAGTTAATTAGGGGGAAAACTTAATGAAAAATTAAAGACTGTTTGTATTCACGAGTTCTGTTTCTTGGGAAATGTTTATAAAACCTATGTAAAAAATGTATGATGATTGACAATGTTTGTGAGAAAACAATTTTATTAAGAGTGACATGAAAACTCTCTAATATACGTATAATGATTTCGGACATTTGTTAAATTAATATACGTTAAGCATATTCGATTATCCACGTACATCTTCTATATAATGCTTAATCGGAAATAAAGAAAGTAACAACTAATGAGAAAGCAAGTAAATGTCTTCCCTAAAAACATTTATTAATCTGATACCGATTTAAATATATTTTTCCTGTAACACACATAATCCATGGTACACAATGCATTATTATTAAGTTGTTTCCATTTCTTTAAGTTTTCTGTCTTCACATATTAAGTAAAACATCACAAATCAGCAAAGATCAATAAATTGACGTTGTCAAACCAATATCTGCTATGTGCAGAAGGTATAACTTTCAGATATTGATCACACAGCAGTTTTTATTCGACAATATTCTGGCTGATGCACATAGCGTATTTTTTAGCAACCACAGTTCTCTCTTATTATTCGCAGAGTCACATAGCAGTCTTTTTATGCGAAAATTTAGTCAGCAAACTAGTCATAATGGTCAAAATGTCGAAATCTCCAAAAGGTGCACATAGCAGATATTGATTTGACAACGAGGAAATGATGTGAACTCCATTAGTAATATTCTGTGCTTTATTTTTAATTAAATTTTCTGACTCTCAAATAAGTTTTTTACTGAAAATGGATTCATGATGTAATATGTTGAGCATAACATGACGGAATTCCTTCTTATATTTTGTGATGAACTATGATTATACATAGCAGTCTTTTTATGCGAAAATTTAGTCAGCAAACTAGTCATAATGGTCAAAATGTCGAAATCTCCAAAAGGTGCACATAGCAGATATTGATTTGACAACGAGGAAATGATGTGAACTCCATTAGTAATATTCTGTGCTTTATTTTTAATTAAATTTTCTGACTCAAATAAGTTTTTTACTTAAAATGGATTCATGATGTAATATGTTGAGCATAACATGACGGAATTCCTTCTTATATTTTGTGATGAACTATGATTCTCACTTAGCTTAAATGTTCAGACAATTCATGTAAGGAAGTATTCCAAATTCTCCACATCATCGTGGAACGGCATGCGCCCATTACCCTTGATGTCACCATTCATTTCTCCCTTTTCAATGGTGCATACCTTTCTTTAATGACCACCATAAGTTCTTTGAAGCATTTTAACGGCCCGATGATATATTAGGGACAGAGTGTAAACTGTTTTGCTGTTAATGTTTTCCTATCTCCAACCTACAAATAGATAATACCTGTGTAAGGTCACATTCCGATGCGGACAGGCTATATTTACTCCATATAAAGCACTCATGTCATTTTAAAACTACAGCTATCGCTTTACTTACTATCAACAGTTGAGAAGCAATTAATTTGCATGGTAAGGTAATCCAAAATTCGATGTTTGTATGAATCCATTAGAGTACAAATATATCTTCATGTTATCATTACAGGTGTATATGTATGATATAGTAAGCCTATATTTTCAAGACTTAAATTTTTTGCTCTCTGATTTTAATAGTATTTATCCTCGTAGAGAAAGTTCTTCTAATACAATAGGGCTCAGCTTTTTGAAGTTGGTTTGACTTCTTTTTCCGAAAATCGGACTGATAAATCAAAACCATAGCAGTGTCAAATTTTATTGTTTTTACAGTATGTATAGGAGTTATACAGTAGAAATTAAAATACATAGTTTTACTCCTATACAAATATTGGGCATTTTAAAACAGGATATATAATATTGTAACTTTTTTATAAGGAACATTTATTTCATGCTTAGAAAATATTAAAATTGAGCAATTATTTTAAAAAAATATTTAAACCATAGACGTATAAAAGTTTTGTTGTAAGAAATCGAAAGAAAAGTATTCGAGACGATATATTCTATTTAACAAAATCTCAAAAGGTATATGCATTTAAAGTTTAGTTCCTATGGGGAAAATGGCAGACATCTCCATAACTTTGAGCCTCGTGGAAACAAATGGAATAGTTGAAGTTGATCTAAAAGAATAAAAAGATGAAGACTGAGAAAATATTTCAAGCATTTCTTTTCAGAAATTCCATTTTTTCTGTTCTTGAGCTCTCCACCATGAATGTCTATTCAAGATGAGAATAATTAATCTAAATTCATTTTTGGACTCCAGAAATTCATATTCTAATTAAATTCAATATTTCTTACAGTACGTATTAAGTAATTGGAAAATAATCGTGTGAAACGTAATTTGATGGCATATGTAGATACGTTATTATGAAGTTATAATTTCAACAATTCCTGTTTTTTTTTTAAATAAGCGAGTAAATAAGAATTATATGCTTCTCTGCATCTAATTGCATTGTAGAATAATGATCAAAATTTATAAATTACATATAAAAATGCATAAGTAAAGACAAACAGTACATTAAGTAAATTTTATTTCACGTAGTTCAGGAGAATAAATCGAATCAAGTTTTCATAAGTTAAAAATTGAAAAACTTTGAAATAGGTAATCTTAAGGCCTCTTGTTGTTGTTACTAATGCCACCTGATCGGCATGTGCCAGATCAAGGCTCACGAAATTCATCATGGCAAAAGCCCTGTTAGCCGTAGCCTTGAGCCCCATGTAGGTGACAGTACGGTTTTTTTTTTTGCTCGGTTCAACCCCAATTTTGAAGGAGAACACCCTGGAGTTGATTGGAGCCTCCCACATGTGTTCCCCTTACACCAATCTCACGAGAATACTTGCGGCTTCACGGCTATTTACAGTACCCACATGCCGCAAAGGCACTATACATTTACAAATAGCCATGCCTTCTCCGGGATTTGAACACAGCCCCTACTTCACAGAAGTCAGTGTCATTGACCACTATACCGGCTGGGTGACCTCAGAGCCTCTTAGTATATATCGGCAATACTCATTTATTAGTGAAGGAGAAATGAAGCATTTTGTATAATTTCCGAATCTTTCAATGCTTTACTATTTAGATTATTTAACCTACCTAGTTATTTACCATTCATTATTCAATATGCCTACTCAATTTTAAATGAATTTCATTTTCAATCTTCTTTAGATGAAGGCCTAAAACTAAAAAGAAACTCAAATAATGTTTGAGCTGACATAAATTTTGAGAAACTAAGCTCTCTATCAAAAGGTTCAATAGTCGTTCAAAATATGGAAGCAAGTTTCTAGGTGAAGATGTAAATCTATAGCTAAAAGCTATTGCTACTTAATAATCATTCCTTCAACGTACTTAATATGTCAGAACAGCTCCGGAAGAAGCATTTATAGACCAAGATTGTCTTTAAACACGAATTATACATATATAGGCTATAAATTCTTCTCTATCTGAAGCTAAGATCATCCTATGCATGCAGATAAGTGTTGACGTTATCTTAAGTATTCTACTCTTTAACAGCCTATATAAAACACGTTTCAAATATGAGATGCATTTATGCATTGAGTTTGAAAGTCAAGAAGAAAAGGGCACAGTTTTTATAATGATTGATGCTAGTAAAAAAGGGTTATTGCAGAAGTGGGTATAAATTACTTGTAATAGTCATTAATAACAGGCCTAAAAAGACATCTCAACTTCGCATTATTGTGAGTTCTGCTCTTATTCTAATTTTTTCCCCTTATTCATGATTAGGTATGCAACTACCCTCAAATGATATTTTTTTTAAAAACATTGATAATTTTTTATGATTTTATTTTATAGGTCATCTTATTAGCTTTCAAAAAATACCAAGTTTATTATTTTATGTTCACTAGAACAAAAGCTACAAATGTTTTAGTAAAAGCGGATGCCGTTACTTTAAGCAAGATGTCAAACTTTAAACTACGTTTTACTCGAAATGTATTTTTTTGAAAATGTTCAAACGGGGACAGTGATTCCTCAAAAAGTTTTGAATATAACTAACTGATATTTTTTGTGTATGTTCTGTATAATTGTACAAGTGTTTTAACCTTCCGATTTATCAATCACAGTTTTATTACAAAATTTACGGTCCCTTATGTCAGGGGTGGCCAACCCAAATGACCTCGCAGGCCACTTCGGAAGAACTTTACAGTTCCACGAGCCTCATATAAAAATATATATCTTTATATTTGATTTGGATCTATTACAAACATTTGTTGGAGTGAAAATTTAAAACAAACTGTTATATTATTATTGTTTTCACTGTTTTTCATGTATACAAACATAGATAATATAACAATAATAATGCAATGATCAAATAATGTTTAATTTACTTACTTAGTTAGGCATCTGTTTCTCAACTCTTTACTTAGTTTTTGCAAGTCGATCTCAATACATGTGTATTTGTATATCGTAATTGATGTAGCAGATTTCCGTGCGTTCAGTTTGAGCACGATTTATGTTTAATAAATTTCAATTTAGAAGAAAAAATGAGATTCGCAGTAACGGAGGCAACATGATAAAATAATAACAGTTATGGGATTTATTTTTTAGAAAAAAAAACTCTTTAAACAAAAAATATTGTACAAAGTAGTCGAATTTCATAAAATTGTAAAAAAATCTCGCGGGCCGCAAAATTAGTGAAGGTGGGCCACATGCGGCCCCCGGGCTGTGGGTTGGACATCCCTGCCTTATGTGCATATAATCACTGTTTTTTAAAGTAATTTCATAATAATAAGATAAAGTGCTCTCGTTTTTGTAAAAACTAAAATATCCCTTATCCTGAAGGTAATTTCAAAAATGAAAAGCAAAGCAACACACATCAAAATTGAAAATTTGTTCATAAAAATTTTGTACAAAATGGCCCCCGTTTATATAATTTTTTGTAAATTTTTATCATTTGTTTCTTCTTTTAGTAATAATAACTTCTTTTTCTGTTCTTAATTTTAGCATATTTTTCATAAAATGTACTAAAATCTAAAAACCACAAAAAAGTTATCGCAAGTAGTCGGATACCTTAAACAAAACAGCAAGACAATCTATGCTTGATTATTTTATCATGAGGCGTCAAATATTATTAATCTGATTAATTAAAAAGCGTAATTAATTATTCAGAATGTTATTACAAAATAAAAAATAATTTTCCTTCAATGAAACCAAACAATTTGATTATATTATACCGAATTAATTGTTTAACATATAAATTAATATAGTTCCTTTATTAAATGAATTTCGTAATCAATTCAAATTGCTTAAAAAAGCCTTTAATAAATCTCTAATCTACTTAATGATTATAAATATTGCTTTTTATGTTTTTTCGTGTATTATTTTTTTTATTAAAATTCACTTATGTTCTCTGAGTAATCTCAAGAAGCCTAAATTAATATATATTATATTATTTTAATATAAGGAAATTAGTTTTTATGCCAATAGTTTTATGCATGTATTTAGTAGTTAATTCACCAGTTATTCTGTTTATACTATTCAGACGATTAAATTTACTTAATTTAAGAAAGAGATTTTGTACTTCTTTCTCTGAGTAACTCTTCTCGGGGCAACGTATATAATTAGTAATAGTAGATAATATATACTTTTAGTTAAGGAGGGGAAGAAAAAAATGCTAATTTTATATATACATACACATATAAACATACATAATATGTATGCAACTACTAACGTCTACTTTTTATATGTATATTTTAGGTAGTTAGTTATTCAAGATAAGAAAATATTCTGTATAGATCATATATATATATATATATATATATATATATATATATATATATTATATATATTATAATGCTTTATATCAGTATTTTTGATACACTTAAAGGACTAGCCTAGAGATGAAATAACTTAGTTTTTGTTCCTTTATCGAGAAAGATATACTTACTTTGAAGTGTTCTCTTATATATGAAAGTTGTTTTTATAAATATGAAATATTACGTGCTAAGCTACAAGTCAAATTATGTGCTAATTTTTTTTCGTGTATTTTACAGAAGGTATACTTTGGCATGAATAAAAGAGAAAGCAATTTTCCTTGCAACTTTCCACATTTCTTTCTATACATGGTGTCGGACATTTTTTGTTTGTTTGTTACTATTTACTCATTCATTAAATTTACCGTGAAATCCGGCGTATAACGCGAACTTTTAACACAAAAAATTAGTTCGAAATTTAAGTTTGCGCGTAACACGCCGGATATACAAATTAGAGCTTTAAAAATAAGAAAATATAGAGGAGCATAGAAAAAATATTACACCTCTACATGCATTAGAATACTCTTTATTTAAAAGAAAGGGCATTCCTTGTGAATTTAAAGGGTTGTAGTTATAAAAAATATACTGTTGTTTTCTAAAAAGCTTGTAATAATACCTCGATTAAATGATCAAATCGTAACAGCATTGCGCACGTCCATTTCTGGTTTCTTCGTAAAAGAGGGGGTGCACGTTAACGGCGAATATGCCTAAAAATTATAAAAATTGCGGCTTGAAAATATAGGTGCGAGTTATATAAGAAGTGAGATTTATACTCCGGATTTTACGGTAATTATTCTAATAAAATAGCATAGTAAAAAGAAACACATTTTCATAAACTAGGTCATCCCAGGTAAGATTCGAACCCACGACTTTTGGATTAGAAGTCCAACGCACTATCCATTGCGCTACAGGGACATAACGAACGATTTTGCATTCTACATAGGCCATTGGACTATTATTTCTGTTTGTTACTATTTATTCATTTTTTAATTTAATTAATGGATTAATATTTGAAAAAACTCTATTACCATCAAGTGTCATCCACTGCAAGTTTAAATAAATGTATTTGAACTTGAAAGGATGAACAGAAAGTATGTTATTAACGATTGAAAATTTGAACAACATATATATATATATATATATATATATATATATATATATATATATATATATATATATATATATATATAAAGTAAAGAGGGTGAACTAATATAGTAGGAATTGAAAAAGATATATTTCTAACATCTAAAATAAGACAAGAGGTTAGAAAACACCTTATAAACAGGATAGTAGACACTATTTCAAACAAATATTCCAATAGTTGATTTTAAATAAGACCAAAAACACATTTAAAATTTCAAAAATACCCCTCTGGAATTTTCCACGGAAAATTTAAAGGTTGTAATACCTATAAAATGTTGCATATTCCATACTAACTAAAATCTTGCTAATTCCCATTAATTTGCTTTACAACCTCAATCTTTTTACTACCATAAATCTGCTTTCAGAATCGTGCTTTGACTCAAATGATTTTCTCTTAAATCATTAAATGCCATTCACTTCTCCACTCGTTAAAGTTGAATTAAAATGATTAAAAATGTTTTATAGATTAATATGTTGTATGTACTACTTCATAAATTCTTAATTGCTTGAAATCGTTAACTTTCCCTCACTTCAAATTTTATTAGTATCCATATAAATATGGCAAAATGACAACAAAGTATCCTTAAAACAATGTTTTTTAGCTTTAGTAAAACACTCCAGGTAGGATTTTATTAGATATAAAAGTATATATATCAAGAATCCATATTTTGTGTGCAAGAATTCAATCATATTTATCAACGCATTTCACACACATTTCTTTAAAAATGAAAAGATTTTTCAATTTCTTGCTAACAAAACATTGATTTAATGTAATTGCATACCCACAATAAGCTTACATTTTATTTATTTTTACTTATTTTCTACTTTTTTTACATTTTGAATGAATCTCATGTCGTATAATTTATTATTATAATATTTAAACATCATGCAGCATACTCTTTTAAAATAAGAAAGCATAATTCCATATGTATGAATAAGAAGAAAGCAATTTTTTTAAATTAACAGATTTTTTCAACTCTTTCAAAATTCAAAGGTTTATTTTTTTTTCTTATTATTATAGCTAACATGATTGATTTATTTATTAAGGTGACTGCCTACCTTGAAAATGTCGTTTTTCGTCTATATAAGGCATTTTTTTTATTTCAAAATCTTATAGTTTGAACCTTTTTCTTCCCAAAACAGTTTTTCTTTTTCCATTACGCGAAATAGAAATAAAGTTATAGTGATTTTAAAAAACATCATTCTATGCAAAAGGGCAGTAAGATAAAACTTCTAATGAGTTTTTCTCAAAATGATGTTTCAAAAGAAACTCTTTACCAGATACATGATATCTTAAAACAGAACCAGATAAAGTTTTGAAATTTTGTGGGAATGCTTAGTATACTATTTTTCATAAAGTGGACTGTAAGTTTTGTTGTAGGTTAAATACTTTTTCATTTAGGGTAGTTTTTATAAAGAAAAAACTTTAAAAATATCAAAATTTTCAAATTATGTGTAATTGTCTCCACAATTTTTTTTAATATTTACCTTATATTTTGGTTCATTTTGAAGAGCACTGTAATATGTATATTGTGTATAAAGGAAGGTATGATAATTTCATTAGAAATTTTTATACAGTGTTACCCGTTTTAGTAAAAATTTGGTAAAATTTCTTTGGAAACAACCAATTTTTCTAAAAGCGCAATATTTATTAAAAATTTTTTTTATGTATTTACATGTTTTTTTATTTATTTTTCTTCCTAAAAACACTCAATTTGATTCAAAAATTTGCTTTTATAAAAAAAATTGGGTCCGAAGGTAGGCAGTCACATTAATTGTTTATAAATCAATCATAAGCAATGAATCCCTGCGAGGACCACTGGCTACGGACCTCGTGGTTTTGAATCGATGAACCAACTTGGGAATTAAAAATCTACAGAAGGAAGTTACCCATCAGTATTTTTAAATTAATAATTATGTAGGGTTGGGGATATGTGCACTGTCGCATCCCCCTCCCCTGTTACGTCGAGTGGAGCAATCCACACTGACGTCATCCCCACCAATAGTGCCCGACAAGACACTGCACGGGAAATCACTCAGACGGACGCCTAGAAACGCTAAATACTAGACGTAGGAGAAAGACGTTCTCCTTTGGTGTTTAATATATCTTTAACTATTTCCTCCTTCATTGTTTAATAAATCACTTATATCAGCCTAATCTTATAGCCATTTTCCCATATTTATTATTAAAAAAAGTTTAAATGCCATAAATAAAGATATTAAAACTATGACGCAACTCCTTTTTGAGATATTTCCCCTTAAATGCAAAATAAAATTTTATCCTATTAGAAAATATCCTTTTTTAATAATCTTAACCTACTAATGTTTGCATTTAACTTTAAATTGAATGATCGGATACAAGACCGTGCACGCATTTAAATTTAAATACAATTTGAACGCTCAAATTCTCTCAAGCCTAAGGTAACGAAAAGCAAAATGAAGCTAAAAGAGCGTGAAAAAGAAAATAACAATCAGCAATTCTTTTAAAATTAAAGTAAATGAAACAATCAAAGCGTGGTTTAGTTGCAGTCATTCGTAACGTTATGCTATAAAAGAGTCATCTATAATTTTGTAACATTTCGCTAAATGATTGGAAGAATATCAGCGACGCCCTTGGTTCTTTGCTGACCATTGAAAATTTGCAATCCGTGTTTACTGAACCTCACGTTCCCTCGCGATTAAATGCTTAGCGAAAGTAAACCTTAAGTATCAGAATTTTGAGTAATCAGCAATACCGTTCACTTCTGTTAATCTATCGAGTACTCGTATGCAGAATGTCAGTTAGATAGCGAGTTATGGTATTGAAATTATTGCAGTTTGACGACAACAGTATGTTTAAGCTGTAATCAATGAAATGTCTTCCAGCTAAAGAGTGATTATCATTCTCCAAAGAATAATTAACGGTTACCGACACTATTTTAGCAACTCAAAGGCTTTACCTAACTTTGTGTCAAACTATATTTTTAGCTCCATTGTTGTCCACTTAGTTAAGTAGCATTAAATAAATAAAAAATACATATTACGAAATTTTAAGAATGTATTTTCTTTTTCATTATTGAAATATATCCTTTCTTCGAAGTTTTCAATATTTTCACTCGCTAAAACATGAATATCCTTTCAAATTTATATAATTCATAAGCAAATATGTGAACGGCAAATATTTTTTATGCAATTTCAATCCACTTACGGAGCTTAATATAAGTAACATATAAATCATACTTTTTTTAGTCGATTTTGTGATGATAAATTAATTACTATAAAATAACCGATTTTAACAATTACTTTATATTTCAATAATTACTTTGTATTGTAATAGAAGAAAAGAATAGGATAATTTTGATTTAATATGAAAAATATTAAAATACTCCTTCGGTGGCATACAGTAAGAAGGACAACTGGAAGCGAATATTTATTAACGAAATAGAGACAATGCACGAAGTATCTAACTAGGAACACATTTCTGAGATCTGGGGATATATAAGCATTAGAAACTTCTAGAAACACAGCTAGAATAATAAATCTCTTAATATAAAAAATTATAAAAGTCCTGAAAATAAGTATTTTGGAAAGGAATAACGTTTTCCTTTAATCCATTTCATTTTGAATTATGCAACTTGTTTTTCATTAAATTAGTAGTTATAAGAAACACAAATACATTTTAACAACAACATTTCTAATGCTTTAGGGCATTTATTAATTTCGATATAAGTGTTTTATGTAATGCTTAAATAAATACAGGAGGCACGAGAGATTCAAAATTTTGAAATCTGTAATTTTAGCTATAGTATCATCACGGAATCTTATAAGAACGATTTTGTTTTTGAATTGAATGCTTTTTTTATATGCAGTATAATTTTGCTTTAAATCGTATTCTTAAATTTGTAAATTAGAAATATTATTCGCCATCTTTTTCATTTTATTTGCATACCACAATTGAATGTAAATTAATTTGATGTTTTAATTAATTTTTTCTCACATATTTAAACATAAATTTAAAGGTCCTCATATGTTTTTAAATTGAATCATTAACAGAAAAGAAAATACATAGATATTAAATTTTCAAATGAATATATGTTTCGGTAAAAAATTAAAATAAAGGAAAACAAGATAATTTTTTATTTTAACAGTCAAATTTTTAAGAATAATTACCTCCAATAAACTTGAGATAGATTTTATTTACAATGAAAAAATGGATTTTAAGCTTTTATATCTTTGAAATAAAAGCGGAATCGTAAAATGCATTTTTAGTACGAAAACTACATAAGAAAAATAAATGTATCCAAATCAAAGACCCATTAAAAGCACTAAATTTTTCATTGAAGCAAAAGAAATCACTTGATGCTAATTATAGATATTTGTTTAGTTTTTTTCAATCAAAAATGATTTTTGAAATTTTGTTTTTTCTGATTGTGTGTATGTGTGCTTCGTGTAACGTTTTTCTTTCATTTCGTTCGTTTTTTTTTTCTGAACTTGTGAAAAAAAATTTTTTTAACAGAGATTATGATACTTTTAAAAAATATATTTATATATTGAATAATATCCACACATTCTATACTTATAACACAATTACGTATGAAAATATTTATTTCATAAATTTAGACACTTTCTGCAATGAATATTTTTAAAACAAAAAATTTGTCAAAGCCAAAGGAGATAAAAAAAATCTCATACATTTATATAAAACATTTCAAAATTATGGGGGTATTCAGATAAATAACTATTGCACAGTAACGTAATTATTAATAAAACAGTAACGTAAGTTACTTTTACAACAATGTTTTCTAAGGAATGGGGAGTGCCGTTTTTAATTTAAAAATCTTTAGATTCAAAATTAAATTTCCATAGCATTATACCACCTATGAAACGATCTGTATTTCAGCCATATGTGAATACGATATTTTTATTGTGTTTATATGTGTAATTTATTAGAACAAATAATTAATGCCATTTCGAAGAAATGTTTTTTTTTTTAAATATAGATACATCAAAACAAAAAAAAATATTTCATTATAGTTTCGAGCACCATAATTTTAATTCCACAAAACCAAAAACTACAATAAATACATTTCAGTATTGATTTTTCATTAAATGCTGATATTGTGGTACAGCTAACATCGCTTACAGCAATCGTGATACCCCAGAAACTTATTTCAAATGACATTCAAAATTACAATTAAATTTTATTGAACTTTAATTGCAATTAAACTTGTAAAATCTTATTTTAAGAATGGAACATAATTATTTATTTGTGAAATTAGACACTAACATTGCTTATATATGTGTGCGTGCGTGTGTAATATATATATATATATATATATATATATATATATATATATATATATATATATATATATATATATATATACCCGAATTTGGTGAAAAAGTACATTAATGTTACAAAATTTAGCAAAAACTTAAATTTTTAAAAAAATTTATAAAATATTACTATCAGTTTTAATTAAATATTTGTATTCTTAGTATTCCTTCAGTAGATCATATCTTATTAGTCAAAGGTAAGAAGTGAAGATCAGATGCCAATAAGCATCAACACCACTTTGTAAAATAATAACTATTTCGTGTTAAATTTTGGATATATAAAACCTTTTGCCTACTAATAAAGTGAAATTAGATGAATGAAGTTCTAGTTGAGACAGAATCATCTGATATGAATAAAAATTACAAGATCCAATGAATTTTTATATAATGATATTCATTTTACTACCCATTACAAGTAATAAAATTGTAATAATAAAAAGTCTAAGGATAAAAAAACATACAGATTTTTTTTAAATTTTTTCATCTAACATTTATTTATATTTTTATTTTAATTAAACTTTAAGGAATAGCATAGCACACAGAAAACATTTAAAGGGCTTCGTTGCACGTATTATACAAAAAATATATAAATATTTATTTTAATTATAATTATTTTGGTAAAAAAATGAGCCAGTAGCAATTTATTACATTTTTTATTTGAAACATTTTTGCTTCACATAAGTTAGTGTTAATTGAATCAAAGGATGTCCCCCGAAAAACTTTTTTTTCATCTTCATCTCGGTAGGAAATTTTTTGGCTTGGAATGACATAATTTTTCCGAATTAATAGAGTAGAGATAATCTCATCTTTTACTTGTAAGGGAAAAAAAGATTGTGTATATTCTGAAATTCTGTTGAAATGTTAAAACTGATAAAATTCAACATTACTTCTAAGAATCATATTCACATCTGATGAAAACTTGAGAACAGTATTTCTGTTATTTGAAAAAAATCACATGCCGAAAACAGATTTGAATCATCTAAAGCATTTTTTTACACCTGCAATACGATATGAAAATGTATTGAATAATTTTTTGAAGGATACTTGGAAAGTTATTTGAATATATTCGAACTCATAAATTTAGAAAAATATTCAAAGATGGGAAATGAAGTTTTATCTCTAGTTCTGATTACTTTCGAAATGTGAAAGTTTCAAATGACATTTAAAAATTCCCATTAATTAAAAATAAAATCATCAGAACACCATCTCAGTGATCTTGAATTTCAAAATAATAATTTAAAATCAACAATACTGAAGCTTTCTTA